>SEYY01024733.1:0-16617 GCA_009176605.1 Armadillidium nasatum | reverse complement strand
TTGCCAATTGGCTTTCGTAAGAAACGCTCTACTGGTGATCTTCTTTCCCTTCTCTCTGACTCTTGGTCCTCCGCTCTTCGGCATTTCGGTGAATCTTTCGCTGTTGCGCTGGACATATCGAAAGCCTTCGATAGAGTCTTGCACAAATCTTTGATTTCTAAACTTCCCTCTTTCGGTATCCATCCTATAGCAACTGTTGTAGACGGCCACCGCTATTCCTTTAAATCTATTAATAGTGGTGTTCCTCAGGGTTCTGTCCTATCCCCAACACTTTATCTGCTTTTCATTAATGAAATTCTCTCTATTACCTCATCACATATCCACTCCTATGCTGATGACTCCACCCTTCATTATTTCTTCAATTTGAAAAATCCCACCCCTCTCAAGCAACTACTTGATCTTCACTTTTCTTGGGGCAAAAAAACATGGTTCTTTTCATTCAAATCAAGAAAACATCTCTCTCGAATTAATCTTCAAACAACTTGATATCTTCCTTCGAAAACACACAACTCAAACCTCCTGTTCTTAATATTCTGGCGAATCCTTTTCTCGTGATCTTTCATGGAAAGACACATTATCTCTTTCTAAACAACTTTAAAGTTGTGTTCTAATTTTTCAGATTATTTCACCACCCCAGTTGCTTCGTATTGTTGTTCCTTGTATGGAGTATGCGTTATATTTTCACTCTAATCTCCTTGTAGTAAATCATATTTAAAATATTTACTACCAAGAATATGAATGAGAATAGAACTTGATAAATTTGATTTCAGTGTGGTTTTGTAATACCGTATATATCTTGCTTTTAAAAATTATACGCGCATGTAAACATTCACATGTGTGCGTAGTTTTTATATGAGTTAAATATGTATTCCTTGCATCCCACAGACTCGCATAACTGTACTTTTTGAGTTGTCAATTCGTTTTTATTGAAACTTTATAATATTTTTTATTAATATTGTAATTACTTCTCATTCCTTTATTAAAATTCATTAAATATGTATAAAAATTTAATGACATCTTACTTTTAATAAATAAAGTAATGATTTGAAACTTTAATTAAATAAAATAATTCGTTTGGTGACAGTTGGAACCCAGCACTCAGAGAAGAGTCAATGACAAGGGTACCAATTGCTCCTAATTATCCTTTTATTAATTATCAAATAGACTATAAAATGGAAACATATTTCGTATTGACAATTGTTTTAAATACATTATGTATAGTTTGAAATTATTTGTCCTTCTGAGATGGTTTTGGTGTGGAAATGGTTGTTGAATAGAAAATTAACAGTTGTTTACGATGCCTTTAAAGGTTGGTAGAATTTGTTGTGAGAAGGGAAATGGCCGCTTCATTTGTGTTTGTAATTTTAACGCATTTGAGTTTTTGAATGGGTTGGAAGCGTTTTTCTTCAACAGGGAGAGATGTTTGAAACAAACAAAATTACATCTTCCTTAATTTTAGTAAACAGGTATCTGTTATCAGTTTTAAAGATTAAAAATTTGTTTTATAGTTGTAAATCTTGTGACCTCTGATAACAAAATTCATCGTAAAAATAGTAAAATTACCTTAATTGAGAAAGGTGATTTTAGGAATGTTTAGAGAACGGGAAGAAATTAAAGAAAACTATTATTTTAGGGGTAATTGAAGCCTTTACATCGCTGCTTGTGGTTATTTGGTTAAATTAAAAATTAGAAGAAAACACATTTCTCCTGTTAAAAGATTTTCTTGTTTTCTTTTTTACTTAAGAAACGAATTACTTTTCCGTCGTCTGTCGGAGTATAAATAGATAAGAATTAGCATACTCCGGTCATTCTAGGACATTCTTTCTTATAAGAAGGTTTTAGAATTTTTAACCTGCGAATATTATGGAACTGTAGATTACCTCCCTTATATCATTTTAAATCGTTTATTTAGTTCCATTATTTTAAATTTGATTTGCAGGTTAAATTATTATCTTTTTTACATTTTTGCATAGTTGTTTTAAACTATTGCAATTCCCAGTTAGGTTTAAAACTCTGATTCCAATCAGAGGAGGCTTAAGCCAGGGTCTGGTTAGCTTTTTTTTTATAAATAACCAGACGGAAACATTTATTAACTTTGCACGAATTGTTTAATTCTTTAGTTAGTTTTTATCGGCACGCCTCACCCTACCTTGGTAAATTTAAAAGGAAAAGAAGTGCCGTTTCCTATCTTCATCAACTTAATTCTGAAGTTGTTATCTTTTTAGGATTTTCCAGCTTTGATAGAAGAGGAATTCGTACAGATTACCCTTCTCCGGTGAGTACTAAAACGAAAATCCTATTAAAACTTCAACTTAGTCTTTCCTTATTTTAGTTGTCTTCCTACGCGAAGTTGTAGAATTTTGAGTTTTGTCTTGAATTCTACAATTTCCTACGTTGAAAAACAGACAACTAAATTATCTTCTAGATTCATCTTTTTATTTTTTATTTCAGATGTGAGGTAATCATCATTAGTTTAGGGAATTTCGGTTTATTCAAGTCCTATCCTATCTCTCTTACTATCTTTCGGTGAGACTTAAAACACCTTTCTTCGGTGTTTAAAAAATTTCAATCACAGCCTTGCTTACAACCTATGATACACAATAGGATTTTTTTATTGTTTGTTTATTAGAATCATTTACACTTTTAAATTGTTAGGTTACATTTGAGTTATTATTTCAGTAATATTTATAATGAGTTCTTGGTAGATAAAATAAATCTACTTATTAGAAGATCCACTCTAGAATTAATGGAGTGACTTGTAAATAAAATAATTTATTGTAAATATTAAGAGTTGCTGTTTTTAAATAAGACAGACAGATACTTAATTTTAACTTAGTTCTAAGTTAAAAATTAGTTTATTTACACTCTTAGTATTCAGATGTAAATAAAACTATTTACTGTATAAACTTAAAGTTTATATAAATAATAATAGACTCTTTAACTTATAAGTTAGATATTATTAATTAAGTTAAGATAGCTTTACTATATTATTTAGTTATATATTGACGCTTTAACTATATTATATTATATTTATTTATTTACAAATTATTTATTATATTATATTTATTTTTTGGTTTATTTAAATACATTACTGTATCCATAATCAAATATTAACGTAACGTCAACAACATTTGGATTATTTTATTTATTATATTCATTACAGACCCCTTTTACTATCCTTATAATAAAAATAAACATGAAAATTATTCTCCCTTTTATCCTCTCACTTCCTTCAGTTCTGAAGGATTGTCTCTTCATTTAATTTCGGATCAAGCCATTCTTAAATATCTTAGAGTATAGTTTTCACAATTCTTTTGAGATGGTTTGGTTCGAAAGGAGAGGGTAGGAAGGCTAAAGTTTATTTTAAATAGATTATTTATTTTTAATATACTTTCAAAAATAAATAAAAAGACCCAATCTTTGGCTGTTCCTTTGTTGTCTGACGAAAGGGGGTCATTTCAATTGAAGAAACAAAGGAATAGGTGAAATGTGCTCCGAATGAAGCTTAGAGTTGGCAACTAGAGTTGTTAATTCTCCCCATTCGTATTTCTCAATTAAATTACGAAATACAGTCCACTACCAAAATTAAATGCGAATGGGTGTATCGTTTAAATCAAATTATCTTAGTTATTTTTTCATTCGGAAGTCAACTGAGTCAGGAGGTTGTTCAGGGAGGGAAAATATTTTTTTGCTTTTTTCCTTTCTGATAATCTCATGATTTTAGTTGACTACAGTATAAAATCTGACACACTCCTTGAGAAGGTTGAGTCTAGGGCTTTCGTTTTATCAACTCTCCTGTTCTTATTAATTCTCTTCAATCTCTTTCTGGCAGTCGAATTGTTGCTTCACTCTCCCTTTACTATCGTTATTACAACGAACACTGCTCTTCTGAACTCTCTCTTCGAATAACTCCTCCATTGAGAAGAGCTCGTGCGACACGCTTTTCTACACAGTCTCATCCTTTCTCTGTACAACTCTCAGACCCCAGCCTTAACCGCTATGTTCAATCTTACATATACTCTACTTGTAAAGTCTGGAACACACTCCCTTTATATCTGTTTTCCTAACTTCCTTTGACTTGCATACTTTGAAACGCCGTGTATCTGGACATGTTGGCCTTCTTCGATCATGATAAAATTTTTCCAACTCCGGTGGAATTTGGTAGGCCTCTTGGCCTTTGCCCACCGGAGTAGATATAAAAAAAATATGTGTGTGTGTGTATGCGTGAGAAAGGGTGAGACATTTCTTAAAATAGTGTCGACGTTCCCGAAACAAATCAAGAGAAGAAAAGTAGAAAAGGAAGAGTGTTTTGCCTTAATGGGTAGAGTACATGAACGAATGAGAGTAGAGTTCAAGTTTAAAATAAAGTTAAATCTGGAGGAATGACTTGAATAAAGTTGTTCCTCTCCAGAACGTTTGGATTACTTCTGTTTGTCCTACATTATTTTATTTTTTAGATTTGAATGGTAATGCTTCATCTAATCCTTTTCATTAAATTAATAAAACAATTTAAATCGGAACGTCTTGAATATTTCTGTTGCTTCACACCAATTAATTAGTACATGGCTACATGCAACAGACTAAGTATATAAACAATGGTATACGCTAAATAAAAAATTTGTGAATCAAAAAAAAGACTAAACTTTTTCGTTTTTAGATTAATTATTGGAAAGAGTAACTCTGTGATTTATATATGAAAAGGTGTGTAGAGAAATGAGAGTTATGAAGTAATGTACCCCTGTTGGGGTGGAGAATCTTCTGTTGATCAGACGGGGATTTATTTGTAAGAAGAACACAGCTTAAATAAAACTTTGGCGAGCAATTCAATTTATCTCGTATTGTATTTTGCACGTCAGCCACGGCAGTTGAGCAATTTTTTTTTGTTTGCTCCGAATTAGGAGTCTGCTCCACCATTTTCAATTGCCGATCTTCAGCTTTGGTTCCAGCTCCATCAATGGACACCTTTATTTCGGAGTAAAGTTGGAGTTCTTTTATTTGCTTTCAGCTTCACAGTCTTGAAATTTCGAGTCAAATCTACAATTTTAATTATGAAAATAATTTCTTGGTTAAATATTTTTATTTCAATTATTGGGTAACTTTAAATTTCAATAGTTTTTCTTGTTTGTGTCCACGAAAGGCTATATGGAAATTTGAACTTTTGGGTCCCGAGTTTCAATAGCATTACCATATATATTCCCAGTGATCAGTCTAAGGATCCATATATATATATATATATATATATATATATATATATATATATATATATATATATATATATATATATATATATATATATATATATATATATATATATATATATATATATATATATATATATATATATATATATATATATATATATATATATATATATATATATATATATATATATATATATATATATATATATATATATATTATATTATATATATATATATATATATATATATATATATATATATATATATATATATATATATATATATATATATATATATATATATATATATATATATATATATATATATATATATATATATATATATATATATATATATATATTCTTTTAAAAGTCGTTAAAATAAAGAAGAAATAAATGTCGACATCAATAATAAAAGCTTTTAGATTGTAGTCCCTCAATTGCTTTTAAATAGTGCACGCAAGCATGTATATATATATATATATATATATATATATATATATATATATATATATATATATATATATATATATATATATATATATATATATATATATATATATATATATATATATATGTAAAATGGTAAAAAAAAAAAACATGAAAAATAAAACAAAATATAAATTAAACAAGAACTAAAAAGTAAAATAAAAATTTCATGAAAATAAAAGAATTAAAAAGTAAAATTAAAACTAAATTGAAATAAAGCTTTAAATTCAAAATAAAATTACAAATAAGATTTACAAAATAACTCAATAAAAAGAAAAACGATTTCTGCATGGAGATGTTTTTGCTTAAAAAATGAAGTCGGTAAATTCTTTTGTTCAGGTTTTGTCTGTTGATGACGTCATTCTGTGACATTTTGATCATGCTAATAAATCCAAGTACTAAACAGTGTTCTAAAAAAATAAAAGAATAACTTTATGTTAAAATGATACAAGGATACATATGATGTTGGGTATCGTATTGCAAACATGAAAAAAAAGAAACAAGCAACTTTGAACACGTGTTATTATGTGATAAGATGAATAATTGTACGAAAGGTATTAGTGGATGAAAAGGGAAAGGCTGAAATTTAAAAAGAATAAATATATGGTTGGATAGACCATTAATGTTTGGGAGCTTCAAAAAGGAAAGGTTTGAAACCTAAAACAGAAAATGTTTGGGTATTTGGAAAAGGAAATGTCTGGTAACATAAAAAGGAAAATGTACAATAAATGTCTTTGAAAACAGAAAGGTTAGTTACTTAAAACAAAAAATGTTTGAGAAAGTCAAACATTTCTCGAATGAAAAATTGCAAGTTTGAAGTCTTGAAACGGAAAAGTTGGGTGTTTAAATCGAAAAATATCTGGAGTGCGTAAGAAGTTAAAGGTTTGGAATGTGAAACGGAAGAAGGATTGGGTGAGTGAAAGAAATAAAGGCTTGGGAAAGTAAAAAGACAGAGGAACGGTTCGAGATAAGAATAAGGAATGATTGGGTGAAAATGAAAAAGTAAATAACTTCAAATGGTAAAAATATGAGTCAAGCAAAGGAATAGGTAAATAGGATGCAGTGGAAAATGTACGGAGGTAAAGATTTTAGAGTCATGAAAAGGTGAAAGTGCTGAATCATGAAACTGAAAAGGTAACAGAATGGGAAAAGGAAAATATTGAAAATTTCAAATAGGGCTCGTAAAACGGAAAAGGTTAGGGAACCTTTAAAAAATGGAACTTTGGGATCATAAAATAGAAAAAGGTACAAGAAGTTTGTAATAAGTAAGTTTGAGAACTTCAAAAGAGAAAATAAAAAATGTGGATATGTCAAACGAGAAAAGTTTTCTAACTTAGAAAACGGAGTTGCTATATTCAACTTCAGGTCAATTTAAATAATACATCGAATAATTTTAAATTTACGCCTATAAAATAAATGATATGAAAATACGAGAGACAGAGAGCAATATAATATTTAAGTATTATAATATGTGCGCGCGTGTGGATGTGCGGATGTGTGCATGTGTACGTGCATGGGTTTGTGTGTATGCGTGTATGAGAATGCATATTTGTATTCATAGGTGTGTGTGGGATGTTGTTTATGTCTGTGATTCCATGTTTTAGTGTTTTAAGTCATAAAATTTAAAACGAAAAATATATATTTAAGTTATGCCTTGAAAAGAAAACTGAAATTAAAGTAAAATAACATAAAATGTGGAATAGTTTAAAATATAAAAAATCTTGAAAAATCTGAAGCACACACTTTTTATCCATTTTCCCAAATCCATTTGAATTTTACACCTTCAAACGCCGTGAATCGGGACACGTTAATCTTTAATTTGACCTTGATTCTGACTACTTCCTAAAAGGAGTGATGCAAAATAAAGAAAATACATTTTAAAGTATAATAGAAATAAATGTATTGCATAAATACAGCAAATAAAAGGTGAAATAAATTATGTAAATAAACTAATGAAATAAATTATATGAAATACGTTGCATAAATACAACAAGCAAATGAAGGGTGAAATAAAATTTAGAAATTTGCAAAATGAACAAAGCATTTACAATTTACAATTTTACTCATAGCTTTGTATGTTGTCGGGACTTTCTAATCGGAAAGTTTTGAATTTTTGTTTGTTGAGGAATAAGTTGTTTATTTTTTCTTGATATGACAAATGTAGCTTTACCCTTTGGCGTGGATCATACGATGTTGTCGTTGATAATGAAAACTGATAAAAATTTACACAATAGGAGATTTCATCATATGACGTGATAATGACATCATATATGAAGAAATACTAGGTAAAATTCCAATATGGCTAACTGAGAAGAAACCACATAGCAAATTTCAAGATAGTCAAGACTAAAAAGCATAATGGAGGATTTGGGACATCAAATACATCATTAACTTATCATTACCTCATTACCTTCAAGGAATGAACTTAACATTACCTTCAAAGAACTTCAGTTTCCTCAGAACAAATAAATGAGGTTTCTGACCTGCGGTACCCAAGTGCAAACCCCATTTTCCAACCCTTGTGGAATATTACACTGAGTTCCGTCCTCTGAAATGACGTTAGGAAAGAAGATGGTTAGAAAATCTAGAAATTACTAGAATTGTGAATATATGAAAAGTAGTTAAAATCTCAAGGTTGCCAGATTTGTGAAGTAAAAAATAACAAAAAATATATAAAGGTTTTCAGATTTGCCATATAAAACATCCAAATTTAGCACTTTGTAATTAAGTAGCCCCATTTTTGGGGTTAAATGAACAATAAATTGGGACAGATCCTCAATTTGGAGGTGGAAATCCTTTAAAAACATAAGGGTTCAATTCGAAAACCGCTCAATTGTAAAGCTCTGCTCTAAAAATATTCCCATGAAAAGCGCTAGGAGGTTGCCAGGTTTAATACCAAATCTAACTGCTGCTAATCCCATCATCATTACTACTACCAATTCCTTTCATTTAAAAAATCCACTTAATTAATATGAAGTGGCAAATGTTAGGAGGGTCTCCTTGGACAACTGACCTTTGATTTTTCTCATATAATTGGGACAGATAAAGCATGATTCTTTTCAATCTTTTTCACATAGAACTTCTTGTTGGAAAGCATTTAGCTCAAACCTTTTACTATCCTTAATGTTCTTGAAACTGACTGCAAAATATATTATTTTAAGTTACAAACTGCTTCACTATATATTTGAAGGTTTTTTTCCCCCTTTCACCTCAATATAGAGAAAGGAATAGTGCATGGGTTTTGTTAATATTATATATTGGCCACAAATATTATTTGAGAAACTAATATTAACTTTAAGAAAGTTGACGAAAGAAATTTAGTTGACGAAATAATTAAAGAGCGAAAAATTATTGAAAATGATAATTGTTGCGAAATATAATTTCTTTCTTCTCGTGTAAAGAGCAAAGTATTAAAAAAAAACAACAAAGGTCAAAGTTTTCACTGCGATAAAATTCTTATCTGTTATTTAACAACTCATCAATTACTCAGGTGGTGCGTCATTTTTATACATGTCAAGTTGTCGATAAGATTTTAAAAAATTACACTTGATACATTACATAATAATAATAATAATAATAATAATAATAATAATAATAATAATAATAATAATAATAATAATAATAATAATAATAATTGGAAAGGATATTTCAACTAATATTAAAATAAAACTGAAGAGCATCTATATAATAATAATAATAAAAATAATAATAATAATAATAATAATAATAATAATAATAATAATAATAATAATAATAATAATAATACTTTAGTTTCATTAAAAGCATAAATAAATTTAATAGATGTAAAAGCAGTGTAAAAAAAATAAATTTTAGTAGATTTAATATTTTATAACATTACTTTTAGTTATTTAAATAAATATATTGAAAAACAAATAACATTATCCAAATAAAAGCCTGGAAAATAATAGAAAGAAACTTTCTAAATTTGAGCTCAGAAAGAGCGTTCGTCGTGCTTAATAATTTTAATCAATAATTGCAAAAGAAAATGACCAATTTTTCAACTTTTATTAAAGCCACATTTAAAAAGAAAGAATAATTGACCAATTTCTAAAAAGGTTCTGCTATACAGTTTTAACTTGAGTATTCTCATAATAATAATAATAATAATAATAATAATAATAATAATAATAATAATAATAATAATAATAATAATAATAATAAATAATAATAAATAATAATAATAATAATAATAATAATAATAATAATAATAATAATAATAATAATAATAATAATAATAATAATAATAATAATAATAATAATAATAATAATAATAATAATAATAATAATAATAATAATAATAATAATAATAATAATAATAATAATAATAATAATAATAATATAATAATAATAATAATAAATAAAAATAAAAAATAAAAAAAAAAAAATAATAATAATAATAATAATAATAATAATAATAATAATAATAATAATAATAAAAATTACAAATAAATAATAATAATAATAATAATAATAATAATAATAATAATAATAATAATAATAATAATAATAATAATAATAATAATAATAATAATAATAATAATAATAATAATAATAATAATAATAATAATAATAATAATAATAATAATAATAATAATAATAATAATAAAATATAAAAAAAAATAAAAAAAAAAAAAAAAAAAAAAAAAAAAAAAAAAAAAAAAAAAAAAAAAAAAAAAAAAAAAAAAAAAAAAAAAAAAAAAAAAAAAAAATAATAATAATAATAATAATAATAATAATAATAATAATAATAATAATAATAATAATAGAAATAATAATAATAGCAATAATAATAATAATAACAATAATGAAATTTTAATAAATAAATAAATAAATTAAAATTACCACAAAAAAGTTAGAATTTTGTTCATTTAATTTTTTTTAAAAAGTTTATCGTTCATTAATGACTTCTGTTGTATTAGCTTGTCCGGACATACAGAAAAAGTATAAATAATATATATATATATATATATATATATATATATATATATATATATATATATATATATATATATATATATATATATATATATATATATATATATATATATATATATATATATATATATATATATATATATATATATATATATATATATATATAAAGTAAAAATATATTACATATAAAATAGTGACCAATGTGGTGGTCTTCAAATTTTAAAAGAAATTCCATTTTTTTTTTTTTTAAATCGAACTTTGAAAATACGAACAAAAATGAGTGGAATTTCATACAAAAAAGTAGCAAATGAACGGTGAATCGAAGGGGAAGTTTCTCTCCTCACGTATATGACAGAATATAGAAATTAAAAGATTTTGCTCCTTTACTTGAAAGTAGAGTTAGCTGAACACCGAAATTTTGCTCACCGCACCGCACCGCACCGCACCGCACCGCACCGCACCGCACCGCACCGCACAACACCACGATCCGTGCCGGAACTGGTGCGCCGACCAACCCTTTTTGAGAACATGAAATTTATTCAGGTTTTGGTTTTTCTAAATATGTAATTTTAATAAAAAAAAATTTAAATATACATATTAAGTGTAATATTTATTTTGATAAATAAATGTTATTCCAAAGTATAAAATTAGTCTCTCGTTTTGTGCTTTTGAAATGTCATTTCGATCATAAAATAAATTATATTCACTTAAGAAAATAAGTTGATACCGTCATTATTATCTTTAGACAGAAGCGGAAGTCATAAATTATTAAAATAATGATTATAAAATGATAATAATTACAATTTTCAAATGCAGTGAGTTGCAATGTTGCCAGATAGGCGAGACCAAATTTCTCTACAGGATTACAATAATCTCCCTACGATCTCCCTACATTTCCCTATCATGTTCCGAAGTTTCCTACTCCTTATATATATATATATATATATATATATATATATATATATATATATATATATATATATATATATATATATATATATATATATATATATATATATATATATATATATATATATATATATATATATATATATATATATATATATATATATATATATATATATCAGAGGTGGGCATAAGCGCAAAAGCGAGCGCAATTTGCGCTTTTGCGCTAAATTTCGAAAATGTGCGCTTTTGCATTTTGCGCTTAACAACTTTTTTAAGAGCGCAAAAGCGCAAATTTGCGCTCTATATAAATAATTTGCGCTTTTGCGGAAGTTTTTTGAAAATAGCGCTTACCAATTTGCGCTTCGTCATTTTTCTTAAAAAACAATTTTGGGCTTATATTTCAGTTTCTTATTTAATCAGGCAAATTTTATTACTATATCTGCAAATTAAAAGTTAATACTTAAACTAGGAATGCCTATATATAAAAAAAATATCGATATTTAAAAAATATCAAATTGCCCTCGATAATAAAAGATATATATATAGTATATATATATATATATATATATATATATATATATATATATATATATATATATATATATATATATATATATATATATATATATATATATATATATATATATATATATATATATATATATATATATATATATATATATATATATATATATATATATATATATATATATATATATATATATATATATATATATATATATATATATATATATATATATATATATATATATATATATATATATATATATATATATATATATATATATATATATATATATATATATATATATATATATATATATATATATATATATATATATATATATATATATATATATATATATATACATATATATATATATATATATATATATATATATATATATATATATATATATATATATATATATATATATATATATATATATATATATATATATATATATATATATATATATATATATATATATATATATATATATATATATATATATATATATATATATATATATATATATATATATATATATATATATATATATATATATATATATATATATATATATATATATATATATATATATATATATATATATATATATATATATATATATATATATATATATATATATATATATATATATATATATATATATATATATATATATATATATATATATATATATATATATATATATATATATATATATATATATATATATATAATTATTATTATTATCATTATTATTATTATTATTATTATTATTATTATTATTATTATTATTATTATTATTATTATTATTATTATTATTATTATTATTATTATTTTTTATTATTGATATTAAAATTAATAATGTTATTACTAGTTTCATTATTATTAATTTTATAAGATAATTGTATTAATTAGCATGATCTTTATTCCCCCATTTTGTTATATGCACCATATTAGTATTTACTTTTAATAATAAAATTAAATAACTAATTTAAACTACTAAACCTTGGGACTCAATGGAAACCACTGTGTATCCCCTTATATATTTTCTGAGAACTGTACATTCACTTCATTACTATTACCATTGTTGTTATTATTGTATTATTATTGCATTATTGTCGTTATTAATATTAGTATTAGTATAGTTAGTATCATAGGACCTGCTACATATTGTAAATAACAGTGACGTTCAATGAATATAAAATTTTGACTTTGAATTTGAATTATTATTATTATTATTATTATTATTATTATTATTATTATTATTATTATTATTATTATTATTATTATTATTATTATTATTATTATTATTATTATTATTATTATTATTATTATTATTATTATCATTATTATAGCCAATATGCTAAGTTTAATGATTACTTATGATTAGCGATTATTCCTTTTTAGTATTTTTTGTGTTTAAATTGGAATAAAACAGATATGGATAAGTACTTAACGGGAAAAAGAATTGCAAACCGTGAAAGTCGTCGAAGTACAACTCCTGAAATTGAGTGTGATGCTGCTGGTACTTCCTATGAAAAAAGCAGCCAAGATGACATGGAGCACCCATGGCCCCATCCTATCAAGTACTATGGGTCTGTCAAGACCAAGAATAGAGTCTTGTGCAAGGAAAAGATTGAATGCTTCCAATGTAAAAAAAACCTTGAGCTTTGACTCTAAATCAACACATAGCTTGAAATCGCACTACTTGTTTGGAAGTAACTTTCACCGATACTTTTTATTTGAATTTAATTTCTTTTTAATTTTAAAATTCAACTATTAAATATTTCACATATTTTATTTACTTGACTAGTGAATTTAGTTTTGTATCTTTATTTAGAAACATCGTTTTTTGCAAAAGGAACTTTGTGCTGCAATTGAAGGAGGGTCAAAGCGGGGTCGCAGCTGCTCAACAGACAATGAGACATCTAGCAAAAAGCGTCAGACCACCATTCTCCAGTCTATGTCTAATATATTCAAACAGAAAAGAGCTCTTGAGTTGCTTTACAAGTAAGTGTTTTATTTTAAGTACAAATTAACTATAAGTGGTGTCACAACTAACAAGCTAAAAAAAATAACAGAATACAGTCCATACGAAAATTTTCGAATTTGAAATACCAAGTTTCATTTTTCATTGTTATCATTTCTCATCTGAAAATATTTTTTGCTTCTAGATTTTTGCTACATGACATTGTGCCTATTCACATTGTGGAGTCTGAGTTCTTTGCCGAGTTCCTGTCCAACCTGAACTCTGATTTCCACCTCCCCTCCTAGAAGAAAAGTAATGAGGGATCTTGATGTCATATGTAAAATAGGGAAGGCTGACTTAACCAACATTCTCAGTGAAGTCAGTTATGTGGCCACAACCGCAGACAGCTGGACTGGACACAACAGGAGTTTTCTGGGCATGACAGTTCACTGGATTAATGTGAATACTTTGAAGAGAGAGAAGGCTGTCCTTGCCTGTAGATAGTTATCTGTGTCTCAGACCTGCACAGTCCTAGCCAATAATTTTACGAATATCCATCAACAATTTGGCATTCAGCATAAGGTAAGTAAAAATCAGTATGAAATAATACTGAAAAAATGAATAACTATAAATTAATAAGGAAACTACTAAATTAAAAAACATTTTCTTCAGGTTGTCTGGATTACAACAGATAACGGTGCAAATTTCTGTGCAGCCTTTCGGGTGGATGCTCATGCAGAAAAGGATGACGAAGAGGAAGAAGAGCAGATATCGATTCCAGAGATAGTGGTTATGCCTGAAAAGATGGAGCAAATTAGGGACCCCAAAGGTTCTGCTGACAAAGCCTCTCTAACTAGAAAATCTGCTTGAAGAACATGATGCCCTTATCCTACCTAAACATCGCCGTTGCATTTTCCACACATTAAACATCTTGGCTACTTGGGACGTTTCGAATGTTCCTCGGTGGTCCTCTGGTGCCAAAAATCCATTTAATAAGACACTTGGCACAGGCATTGTGGAATGCTCATAACAGGAAAATTACAACTGCTGCGAGAATCAAGAAGGAGTTGGGAACAAAGTTTAAAACACCAAGCCTTACTCACTGGAACTCCCTATACGATTCTATGAAAGACCTGCTTAAGAACCTTGATGGTAGACATCAACAACATTTGTATGGAACAAAAGTCTTGTCTTCCAATATTTAATAAAACTGACAAGGAGGTAATTGCCGAGTACATCGAAATAATGACGCCTATTGCTGTTAGGCTGGATATGTTGCAGGATGAGAAGAATGCTTACGCGGGGGTTCTATTGCCTAACCTCTTCCTCCTGAAGGACAATCTCATGGAATTGCAACGAGAGGTGAAAAAATTTAACTATGCCAAAAACTTAGTCAACTACTTACTAAAGCAGCCAAAGCTAAACAAAGGGAAAGAAAAGGGATTTGAACCGAGGTTCAGCAGGATTTTTGATAATTGTGATTTACTTATGGCAACAGCTCTGCACCCTCACTTCAAACTCAGAGTGGTACATAGATTAAATGAAGGGAATTATCCAGCTGTCAAGACGAGGATATTGGAGGAAATAAAGTGTAATAGTACATCGAATTTTACTCCCCATATCAAGGCACTGAAGGTGATGGGACTAAATCTGAAATGGTCCCATTTAAGGTGAGCTATTTTTATAATTTAGAACAAACTATAAGCATCTCTTGTACTATATATATATATATATATATATATATAATATATATATATATATATATATATATATATATATATATATATATATATATATATATATATATATATATATATATATATATAATATATATATATATTATATTATATATATATATATATATATATATATATATATATATATATATATATATATATATATATATATATATATATATATATATATATATATATATATATATATATATATATATATATATATATATATATATATATATATATATATATATATATATAATATATATATATATATATATAATATATATATTATATATATATATATATATATATATATATATATATTATAATATATATATATATATATATATATTATAATACACTGACATAATGTTCAAATGAAACTTTAAAAGATTTGAGTTTTTGATACCATTTCTAAATATTTCAGAAACTGAAGGCCCCATATATCCAGCATACACCTCTGGAGTAGAAGTTGCGGCAAATCTTGGATAGCTGGGATGCAGTAAATGTTCACCACAATACCCTTCTCACTAGGAACTTTTTTCCGTATGAATACCAAGAGGTTTGGGTGGACTTGTTTATGAAGTATAATACCCCATTACCCAGCTCAGTGGCCGTGGAGAGGTTGTTTAGTCAAGGCTCTGACATTCTAAGACCAATGAGGGCAGACATTTTGAAATATTTATTTACATGAAAGGGAATATGACCCTTTTAAGAATGCAAGAGGAGAGCTACGAGGAGGAAGAGATCATAGGTGGCTGAATAAATAATAATAAATTCTTTCTCATTTTTTGTCATATATTTGCATCTATCAAATAAA
>SEYY01024732.1:17500-48373 GCA_009176605.1 Armadillidium nasatum | reverse complement strand
GGCAAGTCACTTTTTTTTAAATTTTTTAGAAATTGAAAAAAATGGGAAATTCCCAAATCGTCTACAGGAAAAGTAGTCTACAGTATCATCATCACTCACGAGTCGAGGGCTACGGGGGGCAGAGCCCCCCCTTAGACAAATGTTCTTTTTTTTAAATATTTAAGTGGTTCATTTAACGACAACCTCCCCGTGTCCTGTCAAACCACGCACTTTTTTAGGCATTAAATATTTTTTATTTTTTATTTTTTTTAACATATTTTTATAGTTTTCTTACTGGAAATGACCCAAGGATTTTGAAAATATAATCCTTTTTAATGTACGGTTAGTACTTTTTGAGTTATGCGTGGCCCCTAATGTGAACTCTGACCTATATATTATATATATATATATATATATATATATATATATATATATATATATATATATATATATATATATATATATATATATATATATATATATATATATATATATATATATATATATATATATATATATAAAAGAGATAATTAAAATGAATAAATAAACGGTATAGGGGTTACTCATCAGAAAATAAAAAAAACTTTAAAAGCTAAACATAAACGTTATTGAGATTTAGAAAACTTTTAGAGTTTAGGAGCTGCGCCTTTTAAAAGTTAAAGGCTATATTTAAGCTAAAGGGGTATTCAAAGGCAAATGATATACTTTTAATTAAATATTGTTTCCTATTCAAATTCATGAGCATAAAAACTCAACTCCTTAAGCCACAAATTAGAACCGTTAAGCTAGTCAATGCTTGCAGTAGTCAAATTTTAAACCCTGTAGAATGCCTCAAAAGTCTACCCTATATTAAATAATCAAATACTAATCTAAGGCAAATTTATCTTAGGGCAGACTGTCAAAGTCAAGACAGTTATAAAAACTGTTTAAATGCTTTCATTATTTTATCTAGTGTACATACTTTATATATATTTTAAGTTCTCCTTGATAGAGGTTTGTAGAGTTGGTTTCTTTTTTGTATCGATGCAGCACACTTTTTCAACTAAACAAACTGCCGGTTAAATAAGAAACTTTTTATCAAATCATTGTCGAGTCTAGAGTTATTAAAAATGTAAGTGTTTTTGCTTGTTCATTACAGATCCTCAAATTCGAAGGTATAAGGTATGAGGTTATATATTTTTTCTTATTCACCTCCTTCTTACAATTATTTTTATTACTTTCTACTCAAATATATAACTGCGTATCGTTCTTAATTATATCGAATTCTTATATGAAGGAACTTCTAGAGCCATCGTTTCTTTAGAAACAGTCCATAGTAAGTCTCCTCTTATTATTTAATTGTAACACTAATTGCGACCCTTTTCTTTCAGGTTTTTTAATAAAAACTAAACCTAAAGAGCTTATACTGTCAAGTTCTAAATATAGTTTTCAAGAGTCTAATTTCAATTCTAAACATCTAAACAAGAATCAACATAAAAAAGGCCTTATATAATTAATACATTGCGTTCTGGAAGATTTTACATCAATTGGAGTATTTGTTTAAACGCACTCTTTACATTTTTAATTTTATCGTTAAGCGTGGAAATGTCAGAGTCTCTACCACATGCTCTACCATGTTAAAATATGTCAACAACAAATTTTGATGATGCTATCCAAAAGGATTTCTAGCTTTAGGGAGTATTTTGATAGTTTGAAATACCATAGATAGTTTTATCTACTAAGAAGCAAAATATAAGGATTTTATAATAATATGTATATTTTATTTTATTTATGTATAATTTATTTCTAATAATATATATATATATATATTATAATATATATATATATATATATATATATATATATATATATATATATATATATATATATATATAATATATATATATTATTATATATATATATATTTTAGGGATTCTCTGTGGCGTGAAACCCTTGAAAACGCTTATGCAGATATTGTAACTGCTTTTGCCAAGAATAAACTAATTCTATTAAAATTTAGCCTACAAATTAATAAAAAGAAATTAATAAAGAACTCACCATTTAAATTGTTCTGTAAATTCTATAATGAAATTGGATTTACTTTGATTTCCAAAAGTAATTTATACTTGGATGTATGGCTCTTTTGTATAAGGGCATAAGTAAATTTTATGAGTAGTAAATTAGGTAACTTTCTAGCCAAGTAGGAATATAAACTTAAACCCAACGCAAGAACTCACAAATCTCTGATCCAAAACCCAAGGCCTATAGATTAAACAGTAATTCAAGTCAATCATACAATTCAAGTTAATAAACTAACCCAACCCAAGCAATCAAAAGTCAATTTAATTCAAATAGTAAGCTTTAAAAGGTATCAGGAAAGAGTAGCTCAAGTTAGGCCCCAACTTCTTTCACAAAGCCTTATAAACTCTTACCAAAGGGTTATAAAGAATATATAACTACAATTAGGCTATATTAGTTTAAATAGTTAATACATTACGTGCTGGAAGATTTCTTAAGGTTCAAATGAGTCATGTAGTTAAAAAATATGTTAAACATAACTGCCAAAGTGATTTACACCGACATAGTTTTAATAGCAAGTAAGTCAGCAACGGCTTGGCCTCAAGCGTGCAACTAGTCATAAACCTGAAGTGTTGCCATTCTTTAAGGGCGTATTTGATACTTCCTAAATCATTAAATAAATATATAAGGATTCTCAATAATATATATATATATATATATATATTATATATATATATATATATATATATATATATATATATATATATATATATATATATATATATATATATATATATATATATATTAATTATAGAAAGCACCATATCCCGCATGATGCAGGGTGGTGTCGATTGCAGAAATTTAATATTCCTGCAATCGTACGTGGGAATAAAACCTGGTTGAAAAGGGTTCCCAGCCCTTAGAACCATGAAAAGAACTATTCTTCATCTGATTCGACTGCGAGGAAATCATCATTCATTATTGACCAGAGGTTACTTCTAACTTAATTCTTTTTTTTTTTCTTTTAATATTTAATTTCCCATTAATTGCCGAAAGAACTTTGCATCGAAAGATGTGTTGCTTCACAAAATTTTTATTCATTGAATTTCTTTTAATTATTAAAAAAATATTGAAATATTATAACGAAATATTAATTTTTTCCTTTTACCGTTGGTCAATATAGGATAATTCCACAAACAAACTGCAACTTCAGGGAGAAGATCTGAGAAGCTTCAGATCCAATAGCCTTCTTTTATCTTCTCTTTTCTTCTCCTCTCTTCTCTTCTCTTCTTTTCTGCCTTCCTTGTGATGTTCCTAACTTTTCTTCTTCCCATCTGCTTCCAAGCCCATCCACTCTCGACGGCAGCCGAATCATATATATATATATATATATATATATATATATATATATATATATATATATATATATATATATATATATATATATATATATATATATATATATATATATATATATATATATATATATATATATATGTAATATAATTATATAATACAACTTTTTCCAAATGTACTTTGGTCATAATACTACTTAAAATTTTCCCTCGTTACATCTCGGACGAAATCTATGTTCTCTGTACCAAATAAACTAGCTTAAGCTAGGCATTCAATTATTGCGACAAATTTTCTGTGTAGTATTTGTAAAGTCTGTAACGTTTTAATTTTTAGCTAAAGCCTTACATTAGGCTGTACATATATTTCTTGTTTAATGATACTGATAATGTAAATTATATATTGGATTTCATTTTTTATCCTAAGTTTGTGTTTTAGGTAAGAAATTTAGCATTTTAAAGGTAGAATATGGATGTTTTTAAAATTAACTTTAATCTCTGTCTAGCTTAGGTCCATGACAGGAACATTAGTTTTAAATTTAACAGTCATTTTCCGAAGGTTACAGAAGAAACTGGTATTTACTTAATTAAAGACGTGGACCATAATGTAGAACTAATTATTGGCTAACCTCTAATAATTCTTAGATATGTAGGCTTTAAAAAAAAAAAAAAAAAAAAAGTTTGTGTACACTAATTTGTAGTTCAGCTACGCCTTGACATTAGCATAACCTTAAATTTAATGACTTAAGGCAATGATATATGTGTTATTCCATAGGTATTTAATTGGGTAATAGTTGGGTTTGGCTAAACATTTTATTTTCTTAATGTACAAAATTGAAAAGATCTGATAGCAGTTTTTTTTTTTTTTTTTTTTTTTTTTTTGTAAATTTTGGGGTTGAAAATGATTTTGTTCACAAAAAATAGTAAAAAATATTAAAAATTTAATTAAAGTAATTATGATTATTTAACAATACATTGTATGCTTCAATGGCATATTATTTTTCTATGCACTACTAGGTTGCTGCATCAGTGTTGAATTGAATTTTATAACTTTTGGAACTAAAGAATATCAAAAATTTTTTAGGATATACTTTAATATATTATATATATATATATATTATATATATATATATATATATATATATATATATATATATATATATATTATATATATATATATATATATATATAATAGCCAGTAATCGCAAGGTTGACCTATTTGCTGGCTGTTAGGTATACATTACCATTCAAGTCAAAGTTAGGTTAAGTTGAATTAGTTTGTTAGATAATATTAAAAGAGAGCTTTCACCACCTTATTTGCTTTCTGTATATGTATATATACCTTTCAAGTTTAGGTTAGGGTAGTCAAGCTAGTATGTTCAATCTAACAAACTAGCCTGATGTAAGCTAACCATGACTTGACTTGAAGAGTAAATGTATACCTAATGCCAGAGAATAGGCTTAACCTGAAAAATGCTGGCTCTAAATAATTTAATATGCCTAATTAACTTTATTTCATAATATTCTATTTTCGTTATTTCAGTATATTAGACAATTTTTTTTTTTTTTTTTTAAAGCTCAGAAATAGCTATAAAATTCACTCCAATACTGATGCGCAGCCTGGTAGTATACAATTTCCTTGATATGCCATTGAAGTTGTTCAATGTAGTTATTAAATTTTTAATATTTTTTGGTATTTTTAATGTGCAAAATCATTTTTTGCACCCCAATTCATAAAAAAAAAAAAATTTAATTTCAGATAATTTGGTTTTTTATAGTTTTGTATATTAAGAAAGAAAAAAAAATGCTTGGTTAAACTGGACCATTACTGGTAATTTAATTCATGATAAGAAATGTATATTTTAAACTACAAAGCTATGAATACAAAAAATGAATTGAAGATATCCAAATGTGGTCTGGTAAACCACTTTTGGTATAAAAAATTTTTTTTTCAAATATTAAATATTATATTGATACACCAAGACTAAGAATGTTTTTATTTTAAAAGTGAATAGCAGTTGCTGTTCTTTATTATGCCACAGTGAAAAATAGTTGCTAACTGTTCTTTATTATGCCACAGTTAATAATAGTTGCTGTTCTTTATTATGCAACAGTGAATAACAGTTGCTAACTGTTCTTTATTACTCCACATTGTATAATTGATGAACTTTAACTACTAGTCTTGGTATAACTTCAGTCACAGTGTGTAAATACAATATAATTAAACTATATCAAAGTTATTAATTATGATTATAAATCTTTTTTATTTACATAAAAGAAAATAAAATAATATATATATATATATATATATATATATATATATATATATATATATATATATATATATATATATATATATATATATATATATATATATATATATATATATATATATATATATATATATATATATATATATATATATATATATATATATATATATATATATATATATATATATATATATATATATATATATATATATATATATATATATATATATATATATATATATATATATATATATATATATATATATATATATATGCATATTTTTTTTTTTTTTTTTTATAATTTAGGAGCTGAATGAGTAAGCTGGTATTTGCCAGGTTAGACCTATTCACTGACCTACTAGCATAGGTTTACCCTTCAAATCCAAGTTAGGTGTCCTTCAAGTCCAGATCAGGTTTCTTTGAAGTCTACATTAGGTTAAGTCAAATTAGTTTGTTAGATCTAATAAACTAGTTTGACATAGCATAATTTGGACTTAAGAGGTAACCCTAAGCTAATATTCAAGCAACTAGGCTTAACTTGCGAATTTTCCTAAATTAAAAAAAAAAAAAGTTATATATATATATATATATATATATATATATATATATATATATATATATATATATATATATATATATATATATATATATAGTTATTTATTTTTAACATAAATAATTTATAATCATAGTTAATAGCTTTGAAATGGCTTAACTACCTATATTTCAATTGCACAGTTGGCAACTTCTTTTTTATTTCCTTTTAAAACAAAAATAAATATTTAAGTCTCTGCATATCAAATAGTTTTATTTATATTAGGGATGGAGCGATACCAAAATTTTTACAGAGACCGATACCAAGACTTCCAAATTCACTGATACTGATACCTCAAAAATTACTGGTACAGATACCCGATACCTGAAAATAAACCGATGCTTACCGATACCAATAATTTATCCATTCATATACCAAAATTTTTACTGATACCGATACTAAGACTTTCAAATTCACTGATACCGATATTTCATTCCATCCCTAATTTATATTAAAATTTTAATGTTTTTTAATTTTTTTAAATTGCAAAAGTAGTCTATTGGATTTTATTAAATTTACCTCTTATTTTCATTGTGCATTTGTAGCTTTTGTAGTTTAAAATATACTGATTATCAAATTTGAACTAGACAATTACCATTAAATTTTATTTTTTACTATTGAAACTATATACTGTAGTTAAAATATTTGTAAACGCTTTAAAAAAAACTTAATGAAGTGTAGAATATCACATTTATTCCTTAAAAATATTTAAAATTTAAAGTGTTGAAAAAAAAATTTTTTTTATAATTTGAAAAAAAAATTTTTTTTTATTGTAGGGAAAATATATAGGAATATATGTATAAAAAAAAATAAGCTCATCACTGACAATGTTTATATCAGTTTCTATTTAAAGGACAGTTATTGAAAACTTGAAGATATAAGACAGTTCTTTTCCTTATTTTTTAAAAACTATTCTAATTCAAGAATGTCACTTTGAAATCAGTTTTGATATCCAGTGTATATTAAATTTATTTAAATGCTATTATCTTTATATAACAAATTTGGAACTCTATATTTCATTAGGCTTTTTTTTTTAATGTATTTGTACATATGTTTGCTTTATAATTTCAATAGAGAAAAGTAATTGTATTTGTCACAAGTAAGCATGGATTATTTTTATTCTATATAGTATGAACACAATAAGAATAAATATATTAATGAAAGCTTAATACCTTAAAATTTTTGCCTTGTAAAAATACCAAATAGAAAACTTTTACTACAAAAAGTTATATCAAAATTCTTTAATCTTTATTATTTCAGTTACAAATTCATATAAACAAGCATTGTTTATGTATCAATACAAAATTGAAATGGGCTTCTAGAGAGATGAATTCATCCTTTGAGCCCATTAAAATTATAACAAAATGAATAACTTTCTAACCAGAAACATTTTGAATGTTGTAAACCAAAGCTATAATGGATTATAATATATATAATGGATTATAATATATATTATAGTCATAATCTTAACATAATCTATTTCTTTAAAAAGTAATAAGGATAAAAGATAAAAAAAATAACTAATACTAAAATAACTGTAATCTAATAATTATAATAATAATATCTTATTTTTTACTTCTAAGATTTTTCTGTTAAGATGGTATACTCACTTGTTACAACAGAAAATAACTAACTTTATTTATTGTAAATTCAAGCTTAGAGTTTGAAAAAAAAAAAAAAAAAAAAAAAGTTATTTATTTTGAAAAAATTTGGTAAATTCTGCCTTACTTCAAAATATTGCTGAGCTTACATCTTCGTCTCATTTTTATTGTGATGAGGCTTTGTATATTCATGAAAAATTGGTTGACATTAACACATTGTCCTTATAACAATTATTTAACTTTGACACAGTGTTAGTATTTTATTATTTTGAAATACCATTTTTAACCTTTTGCTACTAATGCATAATAAATTTCTGCAAATGTAACTTTTTCAAATGGGACTCTTTTTGTTTTTTTCCAAGATATTATAAATATATAAATTATATTCTAGGCCTGGTTATGCAATTTATAATAAATATCTTTATTATAATTACCATAACAACTGACCCCTATCCATACTCAGAACTTTAGTATGCCCCTTAATACTGCTCAATTTTTAGCTGCTTAAAAACATTTAATGTTGTTTCACTTTATATACTTAGTGGAAGAAAGATAAAATAACTTTATAATTGTAAATAGAAACATATTTGTTACAACTTTCACAGGGTTTTGGATATATATATATATATATATATATATATATATATATATATATATATATATATATATATATATATATATATATATATATATATATATATATATATATTAAAAAATTATTAAATAAATTAAAAGTTAAAATTAATAAAATTATCAATTTATATATTTAAATTCTTTGTAAATTATTATAAAATTTTTATTGTTAAAATTAATTATAAAAATGACTCATGTGACGCACATGACACATGCACGAAGTAAAAGAGTTAATATTGTAATAATTTAATGAACAAAAGTTAAGTCTTTATGTTGAGTCCAAAGTGACAATTCTTTGTGTAGAATCCAAAGTGTAAAGTCTTTATGTTAAAGCCAAAGTGACAAGTCTATATACTAATTATATGTTAAGTGATAATCTATATGATAAACTACTGCCAGTTAGAAATTTTCTTACTGGCTGGTGAATTTCTGAACTTTGTTAAATATACATTTATTACTAAAAGTGAAATATTTTATAAGATAAGTATCCTTAATAAGACTATTGTAATAGCTTATAAGTGTCAATATTTTAAATTGAAAGTGTTCTTGGATTTCATCGAGTTGAGATTTAACAATAGAACCTAAATATTTCCTTCTGGCTCTCTTTGGGTATTAAACTGGGGTATATCGGCCTTTATACTTGGGTTATACCTAGGATAGTTGGGAGGGGGTGTAATTTAAAGGTAAGAGGATTTTCAGTTGTAAATATTGAACTAAAAATTAATAATAATAGAATTTCATTAATATATATATATATATATATATATATATATATATATATATATATATATATATATATATATATATATATATATATATATATATGAGTTGAAAGGAGATTTCTCAGAGGGGATATGATAAAAGTTTACAAAATATTTGCATCTGACAGTAATACAGAGATTGAAAAATACTTTATATTGGACCGTGGAAGAGTAACTAGAGGACATAAGAAAATTAAAAAGAAGCCATGCCATCTCGATCTAAGAAAATATTCTTTCAGTAATAGAGTTGTTAATTTTTGGAATGACTTGCCAGAAGAGATTGTTGACTGTGATTCTCTTGTCAAATTTAAAAGGGGCTAGATAGATTTATGGATGGTTTAGGTATTATATAATATAACTTGACTAAGCCAAATTGGTGGGTATATATGAATTTTTAGATCAACAGATCAACCTATGACTAAGCTTAATGGCAGTTTTTTTGTAGTGGGTGATGGTTCATTGAATGCTGCATGTGTAGTTGGGCTTGGTTTTGCTTTTATCTTTGCATGAATGAACTGATAACTAGGGAAGGGATAGACCTAGTCTTTTGTGCATTTAGCATTGCTCGGAATTTGCTAAAATCTCTGTTTCTGAAATCTAATATCTTTTCCCTATTAACTTGCAATTTGGGCCCAGACCTCATATTCCAGTTAAATCTAATAATATAATGATCACTAGCTCCTAAAGTCTCCCCAACTTCGATATCATTCACCATATTCTCATCATTTGTTAATATTAAATCTAACAATGCTGCATGCCTTGTCGGTTCTTGGACCATCTGACTCAAAAAGTTGTATAGTATACAATTTACAAATACTGAACTTCTATTAACTATACTACTCAAAGTATTCCACTCAATGTCTGGAAAATTAAAATCACCCATAATGACTACCCCTTTTACATTATTTTCACACGCTACCTTGATTTCCTTCACCATTTCTTCATCTAATACTTGACTCTGATCAGGAGCTCTATAAAATGCTCCTATCCTGTATGATTTATTATACATAAGAATATCTACCCACAGAGATTCCACATCCTGATTTGTTTTAATGTCAGCTATTAACACTGATTCAATATTGCTTTTAACATAGAGTGCTACACCTCCACCACTTCCTTCCTCTACGTTGGTATAGGTAAAATGAGTATCCTTCTATTTCATATTCCTGTAGGGAATCTCCGTAAAATGCCTCATTAACCCATGCTTCAGTAATGCAAATAATGTCAAGATTCTCCTTTATAATGTAACTAGTCAACTCATCTTTTTTGTTTCTAAGGCTCTGAGCATTTGTGTAAAAACATTTCATACTAAACATGTCCTTATATGTATCCTTTCCATCTTGATTTCTAGTAATGTCTCCATTTTTATTAATAGGCCCATATTGTAAAGCACCTCTATTTTTATTCATACCACCATCAATCCCACCATCAGTATTAAAATCACCATCTCCACAACTAGCAGTGCGAATATTATGCCCTTCACCCCTATCCTTACCTAGTTTCCCGGCAGACATCTCTCCAGCCTGTAACCTAGAAGCTGCACACCCTCTCGACTGAGGTGAACTCCATCTCTTGCAAACAGATTCTTGTCCTGAAATTCTTCCCAGTGATCCAAAAATCCAATATTCTCTGAAAGACATAAATTCCTAACCCTTTCATTTACACCAAAGGCCCTGCCCTGCTCCAACCTAGGTAATATATCTGACACTGTGCATTTCCTACCTCTTACTTTGTCTTTCAATCAAATTCCTATAGCTTGCTATCAGTTCCTCTGACCTTCTATAACCTATATCATTTGTTCCAACATGTACAATCACTCTTGCATTCACATTCGTATCTGCAATCTCCCTATCTATTCTGTCCACAATATCATTCACTCGTGCACCTGGATAACATACTCGCATTCGTTTCCTTTTATCCGTATTTCTAAAAGTCCTATCTAAATATCGTATCTGAGAGTCACCAATCAGTAATGCCTCAGTCTTCCTCTTGGGAAACCCGACATCACAACTGGCCACTTCAGATTCCTCCCCATCAGAAAGACAGCTAAACCTGTTTCTGCAGGTCACAGGTCTAGTGTCCTCATGATCCTTATTTTTTTACTCCTATTCTCTACAACACACCATCTATCTGCAGTCCTATCTGCCTCTATAGCCCTCCCCCTCTCAAATTCCTGCCTAGGTGAGTCACTAGGTCTACTTTCCCCCATTACCCTTAGCCTGCCCCCTCTCCACTTCTTGCCTACATGAGCCCCTAGTCTCAACTGAGTCACTACTAACCACCTTCTTCCTAACACTTCCCTCCCTTCTCAACTCAGATACCCATTTGCTAAGCCTACCTACTTCTAGCTGCAAAGACTCAGACCTTTCATTCTTTTTCATCTCATCCAAATCCTCACTTTATATATATATATATATATATATATATATATATATATATATATATATATATATATATATATATATATATATATATATATATATATATATATATATATATATATATATATATATATATATATAGTGAGTTTCACTGTTCCTTCTGGATTTATTCCTCTTTTGTTTTTCAATACTTTCTGTGAAGCTTTAAAAAGTCTACAGTATCAGTCAGTTCAAGTTCCACATTGTGAATCGCTTTATAAAACCAAAACATTTAAATTTGTGGTTCTTCTTTCAAACCTTAGTACTTTTGTGTTGTGTTTAAAATAATAATTATGACTTAAGAAATTTGGTTTTACTTTAAATATTGTATGGTAGGAATTAGTCTCTTTTCTATTGTCCTGTTGGTTTTGTCATCAATCCCATAGTTCCAGCAAGAGATTGTAGGTTCTTTGTACCATATAAATTTAATCATTAATTGTATCCTTGTTATAAAATTCTTTCTCTCTCTCATAATTTAATATGAAGCAACATCGAAGGTTAGGTATTTATAATATTGTTCTCTTTTATTATTATTATATATTCATTGACTCATCTGAATCATTCATTTATTACCCTTATCTCTTTCATTTAATAACCCCCTTGCCACTTCTTATATATATATATATATATATATATATATATATATATATATATATATATATATATATATATATATATATATATATATATATATATATATATATATATATATATATATATATATATATATAATGGTACATTTGGGTACCAAAATACAATACCAGTTTGTCTGTTAAAATTAAAATTAAATTTACAGCCAAATACATTCACACCTTTAATAGAACCTTTTATGCAATAAATTTATTTTTTTATTTTGATCAAAAGTACTCGAATTTTTTATATTCATGATTAAGATATGACTTAGGCACACAATTTCAAGTATTTATATATAAATAAATATAATTTGATGATGATAGATTTTATGATATTTATATATATATATATATATATATATATATATATATATATATATATATATATATATATATATATATATATATATATATATATATATATATATATATATATATATATATATATATATATATTATTATATATATATAGATTATAGTAGATTTAACAGTGACAATGAAATTGAAAAAATATATTTTAAAAATTTTTTATTTTAATTAATTTAGCAATTTTATAATAAGGAAGAATTTAATTGTCTTTTCTTTATTTTTTATGTGAATGTGTAAACATATGTTATTTTAATATATATATATATGTATATCATAATATTGATTTTAAAAATTTTAATGTCACAACAAAGACAAGACATGCAAAATTCTAGTACTTTAAATTTAGATCTCTTAAATTGTGATCGGAAACATTCTTTTCTCTAGTTTCTGGGGTGATTAGATTTCGTCTTGGGAGTGTATATTTGGCCACCACTCTGAACTGACTGGGGCCCTGGCCTCAGCTAATTATCAGGGAAAACTGAGATTTACCTGTCAGTGTTAATTGTATATTATACTTATTAATGGTTAATTAAATCGAACAGAATAAAAGAAAATTAAGGTTTTAATTCCATTATTGCTTGATTACATATTGGGTGGGACAAAATGTATGCAACATAAAAGAGGAAACAATTCATTCACTTAAATCGCTATTCACTATCAGAATTTTCTTGAACATTTACATCATAAATATTAGATTTTGAGTGAATTAAATGTTCAGGAACAGAGGAAAGTGATGTTGAATGTCACTGCTCTAAGATTGTATATTAAAAACGGTAGCACTTCTTCTTTTTTTTTTTTTTTTAAGCAATAGTTTGATTCCATCTTTTTGAATTGATTTTCCTACTTGGATTCTCTTTTACTGGTGCTGGAGCTTGCTGGTGGGCATGAATATACTCTTGCCAGTGTTAGGAGATCATTTTTGTTTGCCTTCAAGAAGGCAATAGAATCATCGTTGATAATTTTTCATTTTATTATACTAAAGCAATTTTTTGAAATTTTTTTCTGAAAAAATTCATATAATCATTAATTTAAGTGAGTGTTGAGTATACTCTTTCCTTATAATAAAATTAATCTTAATTAAAATTATATCTAATATTCTTAACCTAAAATTTCAGTGCTTTTTAACCTCTACAAATTTTAGACCATCTCAGTCAGTCCCTAGCCCCCCAACTACTAAACACCTTTTCACTTTCAATAGGAAAGGGTGGAGCAGAAATATTTATAAGCCAATACCTGTAAATTAATCAGCAGAAAATTGATGATTATCATTGAAAAAAATGCAAATTTTGCTGATGATGATTAATTATCCCATCACTATATATATATATATATATATATATATATATATATATATATATATATATATATATATATATATATATATATATATATATATATATATATATATATATATATATATATATATATATATATATACTTTAAAACAGGGTATTTTAGAAATTTTTTTTAGCATTATTAATCTAAGAGTTTGGTGAGAACTATTTGCCTTGGTGTGTTCTGTACTGGCATAGAACTTCCCAACGTCACTCTATCTTCATAACATTCCATCTTTGACATTAGCATTTTTCAAATATTTTTAAAATTTTGTATCACATTTGTTTGTTGAAGCAGTATGCTTTGTTGTTCTCATTCCATTTTTGGCTAAAATTACGCAATAAAAATTGGTTTGCTTTTACAATATATATATATATATATATATATATATATATATATATATATATATATATATATATATATATATATATATATATATATATATATATATATATATATATATATATATATAAATGGAAAAAAAAGTTTCTTGTTCAGGTTTTGAATTGACATCCTTTAAATACAGCATTTTAAAATGTTCATGGAAATGGAATTTAAGAATTAACGATGTTTTTAAATTTTGTAATTTGCATAAAGATAGAAGATGCTTTGTCATTGATTTTTAGTGGCATTGAGCCAGTTTAAATCTTTAGGTGTTAAAAAATCTTGAATTATTCAAATTCAGGTAATACAAGAGTTTTTTTTTTTTTTTTTTTGAGTGATGATGTAGCATCATTTATATTAATCTATGCAGTGCTGTACTTTATATTTACATCAGATGGTTGGAATGAAAAGACTTACATATATATATATATATATATATATATATATATATATATATATATATATATATATATATATATATATATATATATATATATATATATATATATATATATATATATATATATATATATATATATATATATATATATATATATATATATATATATATATATATATATATATATATATATATATAATCTCACACACACAGTATATTAGGGTGTTCCTTAATTTTTGATATCAAAATGTTTGGATGTGTACCTTCTATTTGTGATCTCTTACGTTCAAAATATTGTTCTGTTTAATTTTAGCATTACTAGAGGTTGTCAGTTCATATTTTTGGCTTACCCTTCTGTACAGGTGCATTTTGAGCATAAGGGATGCTGTTTATATCCTTCAGGCAACAGCAGAAAACCTAGGACAGTATATTTATGAGTTTTCTAAAAATCAATCAACCGATTGAACTTGTCCAAACCTAAGAAAGAATTGTGCTAAAGAAAGTAAATCCCATTTCAAGAAAATATTTCATTTTCTGTAATGATAAACTTTTACCTTTCTTAAATGTCAGAGGCCTTAAAGAAAATATGACTTTCAGTTGGTATTATGTATGCTTAAAATGAGCAATTGTAGATCTAAAATTATTAAACTCATCATATATATATATATATATATATATATATATATATATATATATATATATATATATATATATATATATATATATATATATATATATATATATATATATATATATATATATATATATATATGAACTGACTGTGGCTGGAATTTTGCCAGTGCCAGGGCTGTGGCCAGGGTTGCTTAAAATTTGTAAAGAGCTCAAAAGCACTGAAATTTTAGGTTAAGAAAATTAGATTTAATTATAAGGAAGGAGTAGAATTGTCAATATTCATTTAAATTAATGGTTATATTGATCACATTGTACCTGAAGCAACTATGATAAAATTTAAGTAGCATTTGTGGTACTTATCAGAGGAAGTGTTAGTTTTATAGCTATTTTATGACAATGTAACTGTTCAAACCAAAATGAAGATCATACAAAATTTAAATGAAGAGGTATGTTGTTCCACCTTGTAGAATAGATGATAAATTCTTTGGTAATTTTGGTAATTCTTTCCTAATAATTATTATTATTAGGAAAAAAATATGGGTGAATTTGTAACAAAAGCTGGCTTGAAAATAAACACTGATTCCCTGAAAGAATGCCCTTATACATGGAGAAAGAGCATCTCATGTGCAATCACAAAGCAGACTGTTGAGTCCTTAAAAGTAGTGAACGATAGAGTGAAAAGAGCTGTAAAGCTGATGCAAAACTTTCATGGACATTTAACTGCAGATGAACGATAGAGGGAGTATTTGTTGTGTTGTATTCAAGAACATAGACAGATGTTCACAAACTGTAAAAAACAAAAATTAAAAAGGAAATATCCCCATTGACATATATAATTATATGTATAAAAACACTACCTAAGAAGCTTTTTTTCTATTATACATTATATGTAACCCTTTTTTTCATGACCTTATATATAATATTTAAATGCTTCATTCCTTTGAAGAATGATTTTTGTATATATATATAATATATATATATATATATATATATATATATATATATATATATATATATATACATTAGCTCGCCATATTTACTTTTATAAATATACCTTTTAATATTGTTCCATAACAAGCTAGTTCACAACGACTATATTGAATATAAAATATTGCAATTTTTCCACCTTTTGAGTCATGTACAGTTCAGATATGTTTTTTTTAAAAAAAAAATTTACCTCTAGTATACAGTTTTTCTATTTAAAATCACTATAAATTTGGTTTGAAATAATCATTTCTATTATATCATTCTATATTGTAAATTATAACTCTAATAATAATGTATTCAGAAAAAGTTGTTATACATAGAATGTTATTAGTCTGTTTATTGCAGTGTTTTAAAGCCTTTCCGAGTTCCAGTAGCTGTAATATGTTGATCTTTACATGAATTTGATACTTCTACAACTTTTGATTCCCTTCATAATAAATTTAATTAAAGTTGCAGTTTCCTGTATTATAATGTGATTTGAATAGCCCTTTGATCGTGGGTGGTGGTAATACCTTGAAAATATAATGACATAGTTTTAATACAAGCAAATAAGTATTTTGCTCTTCAATTCTAAATCTCATGATCCTAAATTTACCCATCCCTGATTCTCCAGCTATAGTTTCCTCAGCATTTACACCTAAAAGACTTTACCTCTAGGTTATGAATATAATTAGGGATAAAAATAAAAATGTTTTTTACTAACTTTATTTTGATCACATTTACAAGTGAAGGAATTAAAAGCAAATAGGTGTAAGTAGCAAGTTTTAAAAATGAGACAAATGTGATGAAGGATACGTTAATTTGTAAATAAAAAAAATAATATATATATATATATATATATATATATATATATATATATATATATATATATATATATATATATATATATATATATATATATATATATATATATATATATATATATTTAACAGCACATTAAGCCTTAAGAAAACAAAACCAATGGGTTTTAATGAGAAATTACATAAATTTTCACTGAAAGATTATCTAAATGTAGAAATGAAAAAGAATTAAATTTCTCAAAATATTTATATATTTTTTTTTTTTTTTTTTTTTTTTTTTTTTTTTTTTTTTTTTTTTTTTTAAATTTTAATTTATTTATTATTATTATTATTATTATTATTATTTGCAGATGAAGCACTAAGTAATTTAATATGGGTGCATTTTTAGACAAACCAAAGACAGAAAAACACAATGAGTCTGGTACAGGAAATGGACTTGCATATGCACTCTCAAGCATGCAGGGATGGAGAATTGAGATGGAAGATGCACACACTGCTGTTGCGAATTTACAAGGAGATTTAAAGGTTAGTGAAACATAATTCAGAAAATATAAACCTGTAAACTTTGTATTTATTATTTTTATTATTAAATTAAGAAAATATAAACCTGTAAACTTTGTATTTATTATTATTATTATTATTATTAAAAGTATGCTTCTCGCATCAATTGCCCCATTCAAGGAAAGGAACTTTTCTAGGTTATTTCTAACTACTATTCACTTGAGGGATCAAACCAACACCTTCAAGCATGTGAATCCATCACTCTACCATTATGCCATATATATATATATATATATATATATATATATATATATATATATATATATATATATATATATATATATATATATATATATATATATATATATATATATATATATATATATATATGTACACTGGAACCTTGTAATTCGAACTTAATGTATTCTGGAACTTTGTTTGAATTGCAAAGCAGATTTTCCCATTGAAATGCATATTAAATCAGTTAATCCCTTCTAGGCCCTCCAAAATTGTATTTTTTAAAAATATTTTTTGTTTTTTTTTTTTTTTTTTTTTTTTTTATTCATTGAAAGGCATTTAATTATTATAGAATATATATATATATATATATATATTATATATATATATATATATATATATATATATATATATATATATATATATATATATATATATATATATATATATATATATATATATATATAATATATATATAATTAAATACATGTGTTATAAAAATAGCATATAGACAGAGTTAAGCATAATGAAAAATACATGTATACCTATAGAAAGTTAACAATTTTACTTTACTTTTTTTTATGAAATTTTTTTTAACCGTATGTCTAGCCAATTCGAAATTCAAGTTTTTGTCAAATTACTAAGCATAAAATGACAAAAATTTGTTTGAGATAACAGGCATTCAACTAACAAGGTCCCACTATATATATATATATATATATATATATATATATATATATATATATATATATATATATATATATATATATATATATATATATATATATATATATATATATATATATATAATTTCATGTGAAATACCCATAGTTTGGTGAAAAAAAACCTTGACCCCTTCGATTTTCATGATTGTTGCCAGGCTTATAGATGTTGTTGAGGAATGAGAATGGTCTTTGTCCCATGTTCATAGCTCAAACGGTTCCAGAGATACAGGTCATGGAACTTTGACAAAAAGTTCATTTTTGAGAGGTTGAGGCAAACTTTGAAGTTAAATATTTCAGCTTCTGCACCACAAATAATGATGATATCATTTTAAGGCTTTTGAGTAGATATTAAACTTTTATTTAGTAAAGTTTTGTAAAAATAAAAAAAATATTTGACGACCTTTGATGCCGAAAAAATATATCTTCTGATTTTGATCAAATTTGCCTCATAACTTGGTCATCCTATTGGCACAAAGTATGCCAAATTTCAGAGTGGGCACTTGTTCAGATTCAAAGCTGCTGCAAATTTACTTAGATGTGTTCTTAGCAAAAATTCATGTTTTGTCTCAAATTTCACATTTTTAGCTATATATATATATATATATATATATATATATATATATATATATATATATATATATATATATATATATATATATATATATATATATATATATATATATATATATATATATATATATATTATGTGTATCAAATTTGTATATTTATATTATATATAATATATATATATATTATATATATATTATATATATATATATATATATATATATATATATATATATATATATATATATTATATATATATATATATATATATAACTATACTAAAGTTTTATATCTACTCAAAAGCTTTAAAATGATGTGTATATCATCGTTACTGGTGGTGCAGAAGCTGAAATATTTAACTTCAAAGTTTGCCCCCACCTCAAGAATGATCTTTTTGTTAAAGTTCCATGACCTGTATCTCTGGAACAGTAAATCAGTTATGACCCAATACATAAACATAAGCTTGGCTCTTAGGAGGTCTAGGGTTTGATCATAGTATAAGTATACTATGGTTCGATTCCCTGAAGGTATTAAGTAAATCCTTCATTTATATTATATTATATTATGTTATGATGATTTCAATACTTGAAATGGATAATAAAATCACAAGTAAATTTAAAAGCTTTTTTAAATGTATTATTAAACAAAAAAATATTTTAAGATTTCATTTTTATCACTAAAAAATTGCAATATTAAAGTTTGCACTAGTTTCTTCTTTGACCTCTTCTCTTCATACAGAAAAGGGTGATCATAATTTTTAAAAAAATGAAAAATTTTTTTTTTCATTTTCATATATTTATTCAACTCAATCTGAGCAGACTCGGTTAAATTCGGACATAGTCCTATACTGGCTTCTGAATCATCAGAGTCTGCAAAGACAACATCCCTCGGAAATGAGAATCTAGAAGAAATAGGTTCCTGAAAATTTTTCATTTTCGTTATTTGAAATCTGTAAAACTAAATTTTCTATCGCCAGTATTTTAATGATGAAACTAGTACTATTATATTATGTTTACTTCATTAGACTTCAATGGACATATTTCCATATCGTTCTCAGTATTGAAGTTGAACTTTTATTATACAAAACCCTTTAATTTTCTTTAAAAAATGCATATAATCATTAATTTAAGTGAATGTTGGCTATTCTACTCCTTCCTTATAATTAAATCAGTCTCAATTAAAATTATATCTACTTTTCCTAACCTAAAATTTCAGTACTTTTGACCTCTTTGCAAATTTTAGGCAACCCTGGCCAGAGCTACTGCCCCGACCCCTGCAAAATTCCAACCCTGGTCGATCCCTAGCTGTATTACTACCTACCTCTTTTAGAATGCTAGGATATAGGTTTATTTCATCAAGTAGCCATTAACTTAATGTTACAAGTAAAATAATAGTTATATTCCGGAAGTTATTTTTAATTTTTTTTCTTCTTATACATTATTTCAGGGTATATAACCTATTTGTATTGCTTTTGTTTTGTACAGGACTGGGCATTCTTTGCAGTCTTCGATGGACATGCAGGAGCAAAAGTTTCTGGTCATTGTTCACAACATCTTTTACCTTCCATCACTTCAGGAGAAAAGTTCAAGGTATATATATATATATATATATATATATATATATATATATATATATATATATATATATATATATATATATATATATATATATATATATATATATATATATATATATATATATATATATATATATATATATATATATATATATATATATATATATATATATATATATATTAAACTTTTGTATTCTCTGCAGCAAGCTACTAGTAAAGAAAAAGAAAAGGCAAATGGTGATGTTGAAGAAGAATATTTAGAAAATATTAAACAAGGAATTATGTCTGGATTTCTTGGTTTAGATGAATCCATGCGCCAGATGCCAGAGGTATTCTTTTGCAAGACTGATAAGTCTTAGAATTTTTAATCAATATATTATATTTTTTATAGTTTAAATGAAAAAGTTTGGATTCAAATTACCACATATCAAATATAAGAAATGGAATAGTAAAGTAACTCCAACTTATTGACACTTCTTAGTGTATATATATATATATATATATATATATATATATTATATATATATATATATAATATATATATATATATATATATATATATATATATATATATATATATATATATATATATATATATATATATATATATATATATATATTATATATTAACTTTTTGATTTATTTGTGAATTTTCTAGTGGAGAGTAATTGAATGTTGTATGTATAACATTAGGTTGCAAGTGGCGAAGATAAGAGCGGAACAACCGCAGTATGTGCCTTTATCTCCCCTACACACATTTTTGTTGCAAACTGCGGGGACTCGCGAGCTGTGCTTTACCGCTCAGGAGGAATTGGTTTCAGCACCCTTGATCATAAGCCATTCAACCCAACTGAAAAGGAAAGGATTCAGAACGCTGGTGGATCTGTTATGATTCAGAGAGTGAATGGCTCCCTAGCCGTGTCAAGAGCCCTTGGTGATTTTGAGTACAAAGTAAGTCCATATTTTTTTTTTTTTTTTTTTTTTTTTGATACCTTGATAAACATTTAAAGAGATGAAAAGTGGGAAAGTGCATTAACAAGATGATGTCTTTACAAGGTGATATATTTAAATATAAATATTTAATTAAATAATTCTATATTAATAAATAATAATCAATATTTATATTTTTATTATATACTGTACTTCAAAATGGTATTGTTTCATTTTTCGATATTTATACCGTGACTCTACTTAGTTTTAAGCCTGGTTAAAAAAAAGGAGTATTTTAAAGGAAATGAAGCTTATGTATTATTTTGCATATTTTCCTTTCAACTTCATGCACTAATTTGTAAGATTATTCAGCGTTTGAATCCCTCTGTAGAAGTCTTCTTCGCAATGGAGTTCAATGTACTCGTCACAGTTGCCAAGTTGGGAGAATGCAGTTAAAAAAAAAAAATGCTTTTCATTACCGCCGCAATGTTGGAGGGGCGCTGTCATACAGAAAGGAGAATACAGATTCACACACGGGCCTGGCTGACACGTCGAGTATTCTGTAATAGTCTTTTCATTATACCTTTATAAGTAAATTGTATTAACAGTTTGACCCTGTGGAGCAGATTATTTGCGGATTACACCCTGCAAATTGGAGAAAATTGCCAACACAATCTTCACACATTAAGACTTCTTAAATAAACATTTTGCTGGCCTTAGTAAAGTTTCTCCGATCCCTGCAGCGGATTGACATTTAACGATGGATCATAGTCAAAACACCAGCTCTTTTCGCCAGTTACAATCTTCTTAAAGAAGTCAAGTCTTAAAGTCTGTACTGGCAATCAAGTCTCCGCATACTGAAATTCTTGCTCTTTTTACTTTAGTCAAAGAGTATGGAGCAAAGCGCGAACACACCAGCTTCAGCAAAACTTCCACTACAATTTTCTCACTGTGTCCTTGCTGATTTTCACCTCCTCTGCTAGCATTGTTAGTGTAAAGGTTTTCACACAACTGACAATTTTTCTCAACATTTTTGTTACTGCGACAATCGGTAGAAGGCCCACTCATAGGGTTGTCTTTAATGCCCTTTTGCCCATAATGGAAACATCCATACCATATGAAAACATTTGAATAGAGCTCGGTTTCCAAATTGTGCATTTACCATTTCAGATGTTTCTTTACCACCATTCCAAGCTTCGAAACAAAACTTTAATGCTAAAAGTTGCTTTGTACTAAAACCCATGACGAGGCCTTAACACAGTCTTATGTTTGAAGCTGCAAATCACAACTTCTGCACAAGTCATTTAATCAAGATGACTTCACACAATATGTCGAGCCATGTTCCTTCCTGTTTGTATTTATAACTAACTGCCAGATTGCGCAAGTAAAATTTTCACTTTTTCAGTTTACCACTGCTTACGGGCTTAGCCCTTTTCTAGGAGGGGGCATAAATATAAAATAAAAGAAACGCACCCAATCTCAGCCTAACGCAAATCTCTCAGGTGAGAGCTGACGGAGACATTAAAGAGAGGAAGATTAAATGTAGCTGGAAAAACGGATGATGGCAGAGAGTTCCACAGAACAGATTGACTGGAAAGGAAGAGGCTCCACAGTGGACAAGCCTGGGGTTTACCAAATTCACACAAAATTAATGCGAGGGCGACACAATGGTGGTGGAATGCGAGAGGTCAATTCTCTCGAGCAGCTATCGTTGTAGTACCTTTGAAAAAAGATAGTGCACCAGCGTCACGTTGCAGACAGGGTGTCAAGTGAGTTTGAAAGAGGCGAACAGTTTATTAATCTTTTAGCGTTAGACTCTGCCCTATTCAAAAGAAAGGTGGAACTGGAGCCTTCCCCCCCCCCCCCCCCCTCAAATGTGAGAACAGTACTTCATACAAAGGGCAGATAAGACCCTTATATAATTGGAGCAACTGTTCAGAAGAAGAAAATTCCCGATATCTGAACAGTATTCCCAGCTTCTTTGAAGCCGACCTAGCATCCATTGTGATAAGAGGTTTCCAAGAAAGATTGTTTATGTTCAAACCAAGAATGTTAATGTTGTTTACGGGTAAGACGGGAGAGCCGTCGAAGGAGATAAGAAAGTTAGGAAGTGTTTTTGAGAGGTAGATATGAAGAAGTTGAGTTTTTAAAGAGTTGTATTTCACAAGGTTGAGGTGACCCCATCGGGAAAGCCCGTCCAGATCTGCAAGAATGGAGTCAGAATGTTGAAGACGAGAAGCAACTCTAGAACCAAAGGAGGGATCAGATTTGAAAGGAGTAGGAGAATAGAGAGTTGAGTCATCGGCATAAGAATGAACAGAGTTAAAATTGGAGCTGAGGAGATCGTTAATGAAAAGTAAGAATAAAGTTGAATATAGAGCAGAACCCTTAGAAACACCACAGTTGACAGAAAAGGAGGAAAAGGTCGCTCCATTGACAAGTGCCAAGTTCCTAGCCTTTTTGGGAGGTCCTGGTAAAGTTGTGATGACTGCATTTTTTTTTTGTTTTTTTTTTTTGTCTTAGCAGTAAACATAAGTCTTATCACTGATTAAAATGTTATATCTTTAACCAGTTGAAAAAAAAGCATAGTACGTGTTTCAGTGTATTACTACATTTGGTCAGCTATAGGAATCTTGTGGTAGTTAATTGTAATTGCTTACTAAAAAAAAATTTTTTTTTTGTCATTAAAATAGAATGTGGAAGGAAAAGGACCTTGCGAGCAACTTGTGTCTCCAGAACCCGAAATATACCTGGAGAGACGGACGGAAGAAGATGAGTTTTTAGTCCTTGCTTGTGATGGTATTTGGGATGTCATGTCCAATGAAGAACTCTGTGCTTTTGTCAGATCACGTCTACTTGTTTCAGACGATATTGAAGCAATCACCAACCATGTTGTTGATACTTGTTTTTATAAGGTGGGTTATAGCTGATTGGCTTTATTAATGTTTGTTACTAGTAATTATTATTTATTAGGAGCTATATATTTCATGACAAAGTAATTTATACACTTAAATAAATAAGGGTGAAACTGATTTTAGCTAGACATACTCGATTGTATGATTGTGGAACACATGTTTTTATAATTGCATGACAATTCATTTATGGGTATAGGAAGAAAGAGTTGCCCATGGGTGAATAATCACTAGTGAAAAAAATGGTTTTGTTCTATTTAATAGGAAAATATGAACATTTTTTTTTTTTCTTGCTTATCCAAATTCCAACTATATTATAAGGCTTGGAAAATTAAAGTTGACTTAAGTTTTCATTCTAGATATACTTATTTACAAAATGCAAATTTGTTTTTGGACATAGCCACTGTATTAAAACTGTTATTTAAGTGAAGTTATCACAAATTTGTAAATATATGGCACAAAAATTTTTCAGTCAAATTTCATTCATTTCCATAATATATATATATATATATATATATATATATATATATATATATATATATATATATATATATATATATATATATATATATATATATATATATATATATATATATATATATATATATATATATATATATACAGGGAAGCCGGGATAATATGAGTATAGTATTAATTGTGTTCCCTGGAGCTCCAAAAGTGTCTGAAGAAGCCGTGAAGAAAGAAAAGGAGCTTGAACAACTTATAAGGAAAGAATTAACAGGTTAGTGATTCTTCCTACAGTTCAGTGATTTTTGACAATGATGACATTTCACCTAGAGTAAAATGTAATGCAAGATGTCATTATTTTTATTTTTATATTTATTTTTGAAGTATGATCTACTAATGTTATACTAGTATATATAATGGTGTATTTTATATTATACAATATTATTATTATTATTATTATTATTATTATTATTATTATTATTATTATTAATCTTTAAACTTACATTTTCCATTCAATTGATTAATACTTTTCTTCTATTTCAGAAATTTGTCAAACAGATGGACCCCTGACTATGACGAGTGTGATACAAGAACTTTATTCGGAAGGATTACCAAATTTACCTCCTGGAGGAGGGCTTGAAGCAAAGTATTAAATAAAAAAAAAAAAAAAAAAAAAAAAAAAAATTAAAAAAAAAAAAAAAAAAAAAAAAAAAAAAAAAAAAAAAAAAAAAAAAAAAAAAAAAAATTATTATTATTATTATTATTATTATTATTATTATTATTAGCTAGAAAAATTGTTGATAAGTAAATATAGATGATTTTTGTTTTTTTTTGTTTTGGTGTATTGAATTTTTCACACACACACATATATATATATATATATATATATATATATATATATATATATATATATATATATATATATATATATATATATATATATATATATATATATATATATATATATATATAGTGTAAAAGGGAGAGGTAGAGTAGGGGCTAGAATAGTTTGGGTAAGATTAAGGTTGAGAAGGCAGTATTGGGTTTTTATTTGTGCTTATGCACCAGTAGTAGGAGCAAATGAAAGAGAGAGAGGGAAAGATTTTGGGAGAGTCTGAGTGAGTGTGTGGGAAGTTTTGACAGTAGGGATCATGTTTGTCTCTTAAGGGACCTGAATGCAAGGGTGGGTGTAAGAAGGGTGAACAGGGTAATAGGACCATTTGGAGTGGAAGGGGTAAATGAAAATGGGACTGAAATGATTGGAATGTGTGCGGCAAAGGGTCTTATGATTGGGAATACGTGGTTTAAAAAGAAAGATAATCATAAGTATACCTGGGTGAGTGGTGTGAATGGAGAAAGGGGACTGTTGGATTTTGTGTGTGTGGATTGGGAAGGGAGAAGTAGGTTGTTGGATGTCAACGTGCTGAGGGGAGATGCGATGGGTATTTCGGACCATTATTTGGTGGTGGCGAAAATAAAAGTTAAAGGAGGTTGGGAGAGAGTGGGAAGTAGGAGGAGGGTGGTGGAGATAGTACGGGTGGAGAGGCTGGAAGATGGGGAAAAGGGAGATGAATACACAAGAGGGGTATGGGAGAAATGGGAGGAGGTTATGGGGAGTGAGGTGGAAGGGGTGGAGGAGGAGTGGAGTAAACTGAAAGGGGCGTTAGTGGAGGTTGCGAGAAGAGTGTGTGGGGTGAAAAAAATAGGTAATGGTAGAAGAAAGGGGAGTGAGTGGTGGTGTGAAGAGTTGGGAAATATGGTTAAAAGGAAAAAGGAGACCTTCTGCAAGTATTTGAGTACGAAGGAGGGTAGGGATTGAAAAGAGTGTAGGGAGGTGAAGAGAGCGAAAAGGAGAGTGGGAGAGGAGTGGAGTAGAAGGTTGGCAGAGAATTTTAAGGACAGGAGTAAGATGTTTTTGAAGGAGGTAAATAAAGCGAGGAGAGGGAGAGGGAGTGAAGGGGGAAGATGGTGATGTGGTGCAAGGAGAGAGGGAGATTTGAGAGAGATGGAAGAGACACTTCAGTGATTTGTTAACGGGGGTGGGAGGCCAGGGAGCAGGGGTGAATAATGAGGAGATGTTGTTAGAAGAAGATGGCGGGAGTATTAGTAGAGAGGAAGTAAAAGTAGCTGTGGAAAAGGTGAAGAAGGGAAAATCAGCAGGAATGGATGGTATATATGGGGGAAATGATAGGGGTGGGAGCGGGAGAGATAGTTGACTAGTTGGTGAAAATGTTTAATGTGTGTTGGGGAGAGGGAAAAGTGCCTCAGGAGTGGCAAGATACTTGCATAGTGCCGATATATAAAGGGAAGGGGGATAAAATGATGTGTAAGAATTATAGGGGGATAAGCTTGTTGAGTGTAGTAGGAAAAATTTATGGGAGAGTTTTAGTATCGAAAGTGAAAGAAGTGACAGAGTGGGGGAGGTTTTAGAGAGGGTAGGGGGTGTGTGGATCAGGTGTTTACACTGAGAATGATTGGTGAAAAATTGCGTGAGAAAGATAAAGTGGGGTATGTATGGTTTATGGATTTGTAAAAGGCGTATGATAGAGTTTGTAGGAAGAAATTGTTTGATGTTCTAAGAGAGGGAGGAGTGAGAGGAAGATTACTGAATGCAATTAAATCATTTTATGAGAACTGTAGAGCGAGGGTGAGGGTGAGGAGGGAACTGACTGAATGGTTTAAAGTGGGAGATATATATATATATATATATATATATATATATATATATATATATATATATATATATATATATATATAATATATATATATATATATATATATATATATATATATATATATATATATATATATATATATATATATATATATATATATATATATATATATATATATATATATATATATATATGGGCAAATTAGGGGAGAGTATAATTTATTTATTTTTTAAAACACGGTAAAATAATAAAAAAAAATACTAATTATGGAATTCATTTTAAATATTTTTTTGAATTTCAAAATTCTGCAACCCACCCCACCCCTCCTTCCCAACAACCTTTATCTCTCTCACTTCCCAATGCATCTTATTTATATACTTTATCACAATGTCTCTCATTTTTTCCCCCGATCTTGAGGAATGGAATGTGTTTGGATTTGTATGACTTGCAATAATTATCATGTAAGAAATTTTTGTTTTAAATCGTGTTGTTGAGGTACATTGTTTTAAATGTACTTTTAAAGAAAGTGCAATTTTTTATGTAAAATTAAAATAAATGAAGGAAATTATTATATTCTGCCATTTGGCAAACTCATTGTTTAAAGAATGATTTTTCATGGTAGCCATTACCTTCCTCTTTAAATATGTCGCGCGCGCACGCACACACGCACGCACGCACGCACGCACACACACACACACACACACACACACACATATATATATACACACATACACACACACACACACATACACACACACACACAGTCTTAGAAAACTTCAAATTTTTTTGTTATAAAATATTATATATATATATATATATATATATATATAATATATATATATATATATATATATATATATATATATATATATATATATATATATATATATATATATATGCTGCAGGAGAGGATTTATAGAAGAAGTTTTCAAAGAATTAAGACCTGATTGTGCAAATAATGTAAGTATTTTAATTTTCTTTACTTTATTTTTAATGAAATTGTGCTTTTAGTTATTATATATATATATATATATATATATATATATATATATATATATATATATATATATATATATATATATATATATATATATATATATATATATATATTATATATATATATATTATATATAAAAAATTTTTTGAATTGTTTGTAGCTTAATTTTGTATGTTTAAAAAAAAATTTTTTTTTTTTTAATTTAAAAGGAAAGATTTATATTCTCGTTTTTTATCTTTATTAAAAGTTTTTAGTTTTTAAGTAGTTTCTTTTTTTTCTTTTTAAATTCTATTTTATTTTCAATTAGATTCTCTTGTTTGTTTGTGGTTTTCTATTATATAATATATATAATATATATATATATATATATATATATATATATAATATATATATATATATATATATATATATATATATATATATATATATATATATATATATATATATATATATATATATATATATATATATATAATATATTATATATATATATATATATATATATATATATATATATATATATATATATATATATATATATTCGTAGAGGTCAACAAGTAAGTTAATTAATTATGGAAGAATTAAGGTTTATTTGTGCTAAATTTCTTATTATTACTATCATCATTATTATTATTAGTATTAAAATAATTTGAAATGTACCTTTCAAATTTAATATTTATATAATTAAAAAAAAATTTCACTTATGTTTAGGTTTTGAATGAAATTTTAATTCTTCCTCTGAAGAGCTATTTTTATTGACTGTATATTAATCTATTGGTAGTTTAGTCTAGTTTTTTTACATACCTCAGAATAGTAATTGTTATTATTATTATAATTATTATTATTATTATTATTATTTAGACACAGCAACCTTCACTAAATTGCAAAGGAAAGTTGATATTTACATTGAATCTTTCGGTCATTTTTTTTTTTTTTTGAACTTTAGGTCCCTTTTGTCTCTTCTGTCATCCTTCACATTCTTCGTCTGTCCCCTCTTCGAATTCTCCCTTTCAGATCAGTTTTCTTCATATAATAAATGCTGACATAAATAGGTTATGTTAACGAAAAGGAAATGCAAGCCATTTTTGTTCATGCTTTGTTCTAAGAAATATTTGACTACAAATATTATATATATTTTGGACTGAATACAGTTTCCTTGGTATGCGTCTTAGTGTATTTAAAGTTATTTATTTTTTAATTAATAATAATAAAAAAAAGTCATTCTATTCATCAGTGTTTTTATACTTCAAGGATCCATTCTTTGCATTTTGTGTGAGGAGGTGATTTTCTGTTCGTATGTTAGTCTGATACGTGGATGCATCGTTAATACATTTTTAGAATTATTTAATTATTAGTCGCAACCTTAAAGTATAAGCTAAGGACCTAAATATGGCTATAATGAGTAGACTGTTAATGTGATATGTTCTTCAGTTGCAAAACACACACACACACACATATATTATATATATATATATATATATATATATATATATATATATATATATATATATATATATATATATATATATATATATATATATATATATATATATATATATATATATATATATATATATATATATGGTTAACCAAAAGTGTATGATTTTGAATATGGTTTAAATTATATAGTATTTATATTAATAATAAGTTTAAGTAAATGTAGACTTACTATCAGTAAATATCTGATGCAGTAAGATTGTTAACTCATTTATGATATGCCACATCACTCAGGTGTTCTTCCTTAGAAGTAGTGCACGAAAAAGAATGTTTCATTAAAAGGTTTTTATCCGATTTCCCGAATTGCGTGTGAGGCGTACTCCGAAACATCAAGTATCCATATTTTATTGTTATATAACCCATAAATTTACATTTAATAGAAATGGTAATATTTGATCAGCAGATACTGTCAAGTGTAAAGCAGTAAGCTTTAATAGTGAAAGGTATTGTTATATGATCAAAACCTTTCTTAGACTAGCATTAAGTGACATTGTAATTTCAATCAGTGGGTGCCACTTTGGGTGACAAACTATGGAGACAGCAATCTTTACCCTCCGTGGTGAGTAGTGACATTGACTATTTAGATTTTTTCTTTAGTTTTAATGTGATGGAAAATTTTTACATTACTTTCTCAATGCT
>SEYY01024732.1:0-10000 GCA_009176605.1 Armadillidium nasatum | reverse complement strand
GAATTTTGCAATATCTATTTTCGGTAACTTAGCCATACCCATAGCTCTCCACAAGAAAGAAAAAAAAATCATTCTGGTGGTTCCCGTTCAACTCTTAGCTTTTTACAATCACCCTGTTCCATCAAAAATGCTACTAATTCCATTTTAAACATTTATAGTGCTATTCCTCCTCCAACAAATTTATTCCAGCGTAACTGAAATTTTTTCTTAGACTGGTCATGAATGAATATTAAAACTGCGTCTTGTCCTCATTATTCCTCCTAGTTTTCAAAACGTGTGCTTCCGAGCTTGAATCATTCCTCGGTAAAGTTTTTTTCCCTGCCAATCAACTTAGAACTATATTTCCTGTTGGAAGTGTGCGCTAATTCAAAAGTTATATTCATTATGGCTGCGGCAACCAAATACAGCACTTAAAACTTCACATATATCCTGTATAAATTTTTTTTTTCAAAATAGAATTTATATATCTGAATAAGGATCATTACATAAAAAAAAATAAAAATAAAAATAAAAAAATATATATATATATATATATATATATATATATATATATATATATATATATATATATATATATATATATATATATATATATATATATATATATATATATATATATATATATATATACAAGACTACCTAACACAACTCCAAACTTGGCTAGTAGAAAACAGGATGACGGCATCACCAAACAAATCCTCCATAACCCTCATAACAACAGACAAACATATCCAACACCCACCCACAAGTCCTACTAAACAACACCCCCATACCCTTCAACAAAACCCCAAAGATTCTCGGCCTAACATTTGACACTCACCTCACTTTTTCCAAACACATTCAAAACACCACCACAGCCGCAACAAGAAAACTCAACATCCTCAAAACAGTGGCCAACACTGACATACACAACAACATACAAACCTCAATCGCAATCTACAAACAATTTATACGCCCCACCATCAACTATGCCTCCCCCATCTGGCACCCTCTGCTCTCCGACCAAAACTTAACGACACTCCAAATAACACAAAATAAAGCCCTTCGCACCATTACCGGCTGCACACCCACAACCCCTCAACAACACCTTCATAACGAAACCAAGATACTACCTATAAGGAACCACCTCGAAATGATAGGCACCCAATTCTATGCAAAAACCCGTCTACCCACACACCCATGTCACAAAACTCTCCTCCAACCTACCAAACAAAGACTAAAACAACCTCCATCGTCCACCGGAGCCTTTTACAAACGGATCCTAAATCACATTCCCCTTCCTCCCCCCAATACCACAACAACCAAACATATACACACTCAACTAACACATTCATACATGATCAACAGACCTCCAAACAGCATCCTTAACAAACCCCCTCCCGAAATAAACACCGACTCCAACAACCTCCCAAGACACTTACAAATCTCACTAGCAAGATTGAGATGCGGGCACCACCCTAACTTACAACATTACAAACACAATTTCAATTTAAACCAGGCAACATCTTCCACTTGTACCATTTGCAAAAGGGCCCCGGAGACCGTGGATCACTTCCTTTTACACTGTCCCTCCAACTGTCGCCCCAAAATCTTCTGGGGCATCACTTCTTTGAAAGATCTCTGGACGAGACCGACTGCGGCGGGAGGCTTCATTAGCGAAGTGTGGCCGCCTCAACAGGGGGTGAGAAGGTAAAAAAAAAAAAAAAGTATAATATATATATATATATATATATATATATATATATATATATATATATATATATATATATATATATATATATATATATATATATATATATATATATATATATATATATATATATATATATATATATATATATATATATATATATATATATATACACTGAAGGAATAATAGATATGTTTCTATTATGTGGAGGTTATCAAGAATAAAAAGAAAAAGTAATTAGGACAAAATAATGCTATAAGATATTTTCAGTTTATTATTACAGAGTAGAACTTTACTATTCACATCGTATTCATTACTTTCAGATTAAAAATTCTCTCCTGCAAACATCCTGATATTATTATTATTATGAAATAAACGAAGAATGTTTGCTGACAAAATTTTTATTTTCTACACCAAATTTTATATTTCTACATTAATCAGACCTGAACAAGACCCATTAACAATATCACCTAAACCATATGAATATAGAAACTCTTATGTAACCCTCGACAAAAGATTAAAACTCCTCCATCGAAATTATCTTCTTCTTCACTATATGCAATATAATCATTGTTGATGTTACATTATAAGAAACTTCGGAAAATTGTTAATTTCTAGGTTACTTTCAAAGAATATTGGGTTCTCTCATTCAGTTTGAGAGAATTTTTTCCTTCATCCGTTTACACTAGTCTCAATATTGTAATTACATTAGAGTTAAAACTGTATCCTTTCTGACTGTCTTTATGCCTACGCGTATCATCAGAGTACTTTCAATCTTCTACAGGCAATGCAATAAAGGTAGTTGAAAGCTGGTTATTCATATTCAACTTCATGTCCACTCATTGCGACACTTTTTTTTTCTCAGTTATCTGTCGTCTACTGGGTTTCCAATTTTGAGATGTGTGAGGTCAAACATTTTCCAGAAGACCATCTCTAATAAGAGCTTTCCTCTTTCGGTCATTCCTTCCTGATTAGATTTCTGCTACAAATAGCCACTATTTTGTAAAAGAAATGAATTGTGTAATATATGAAATAATTAAAACATAAACAGGATTCTTCATGAGTACAATGAATGACCAATCAGAGATAAAACTTGTAAGTCACCATTATCACCTGTGCTCAATTCTGCAAGACTAGAATACTTTAGGAATATAATATTTCTTAAAGGGTTACCTATACTTTCTCTGCATTTAGATGTAATGCCTCCTTTTTTCCCCATTTATTTCCTAAAGAGAAATTGCAATTTCGATCTCCATAAATATTTAAGATATTTCACTTAATATAATGTACTTTCCATAGATGTTTTTTCAAATCTTGTGAACGCATAGCTCGGAAATCGCAGTCGTTTTCACTACAAATATATGGTTTTTCCCCAGTGTGTCTTCTTATATGAATCTTCAATAATGATTTATCTTTTTGACGGAAATCACAAAAAGGACATTCAAGAATTTCTTGTTCCGAGTGTTGTTTGGTCATATGATATCGCAGAGCATAAGAATTACGTAATTGTTGTTGGCAAATATGGCATTTAAACTCTGAAATATTTGAGTGCGATTTCACGTGATTGGCTAATAAAGAACTCTTTGAAGTCTTATAATTACACTTCCGACATCTATATATTAATTCATTTTTGTGATTTGCTATGTGACGTTTAATAGCAGAAGGATTTCCAGTTTTATAAGGACAATCTGGGCATTTATACGGCTTCTCACCAGTATGGGTCCTTGCATGAATTATCATGTTTCCACTTAGATTGCATTTAAAACTACAATGCGGGCATTCTAAATGTTTAATTTTATCATGAGTTAATAGATGTTTCTTTAACGTCTTTTCAGAAAAGAAACGATAGTCGCATTTATCACAAGCGTATGGTCTAAGCTTCGAGTGATAGGCTTGATGCATTTTAAGGGAAGATAAAGAAGAATACGCTTTACCACACTGTTCGCATGTGTAACACACACTTTCTGGTTCTTCAACATTTTGCTCCTCATCTTCATTCCCCTCCTTTGTTTCGTTTTTTTTTCCTTTGCAATTTTTTTGGTGACTACGAAACAAAATTGTGCTGTTTGATGTAAACAAACAATTATTACACTTGAAATAATCTTTCTTCGAGTGCGCTTTTTGATGGCTAGCAAACAAATTTTCATCTTCAGTCTCATAACCACAACTTGAACACAAAAATGTATCACTCACAAAATTGAGTTCCATAGTCCCTTCTTCATTCACAAAAATCTGGAAAAAAAAAAACAAAATCGTAAACAAAATCGTAAACAAAATAGAAAAGAAAAATCAAGTCTCAAATAAATAAATAAATAAATACCTCCGTCGAATATTCCTCTTCCTTTATTAAATCTTCACTTTTAACAACTGATACTAAATTACAAAAAGATTCCTCCTCTTCCTCGGCAGCAAAAAGCTCAATGCCTTCTCCTAATTCTTCATATCCATCTTCGATGTTGCGGTCCCTTTTTATCTGTAATATTGAGTTTGGATTAAATTTTAAGTTCATACTCGTTAAGTATTACTCATTCATAAAACTGCCACTAAATATATATATTTATTATTATTATTATTAGAAATATTTGCTTCATAAAAATGCTACTAATACTACTACAAATAATAATAAAAATTATAACTGATTACCGTTTTTTCAACCTTTAAATGCTGTTCAAAGATTTAAAAAAAAAAAAAAAAAAAAATTTTTTTTTACTTTCTCCTCAGCATAACAGAATAATGAATGACAAAATTATCATTTCGAATAAAATAAAGAAATAAAATGCTTCAAGTATATTCTTCAACAGCTTATTTTTCTCATCATTTTTTTAAAGTTGAATTTTATGATGTTTTCCAATGCTGACAATATCTCACCGTTACTATAATGAATATATCTAATCATTAATCATATTTATGTTTTATTATATCATCAAGTACCATTATTCTTTTATTATTCAATTTTCTTTGTGTATATTCTACTTTTATTATCCGTTTCAAGATGCATAATTTTGTCCAAGAAGAAATAAACAAAACTATTGCAGCATATTAAATATCCCTAAAAAAAATCTTACCTTCAAAACAGTATACAGATAAACTAATCAAAAAATTTTGCTTTTAATTCAGGGAATTAGTTCGTCCAAATTCAGTTTTTCAGAATTTTCTTAGTATGAATTGAGTGAGCAACTAAACAGAGAGTTTGTAATTCCCTAAGTATATATATATTATATTTACAAAAAAAACACTGGAACACATTTATTACGAAAACGTTTTTGAGTATAATTAAAAAAAAAAAAATTTTTTTTTTGTTTAAAATTAGTTATGACTTAAAAACAGAATTTCTACTATTTTTGTTTTCAGGTCTTCTCAGAACGAAAAAAAAATTCAATTTTGTAATTTTTCGGGAGATATGGACAAAAAAAAAAAAAAAAAAAAAAAAAAAAAAAAAAATTTCCATTTAACGTTTGTGTAATATTCAACAAGTTAGATTCCACTTAGAATTCCTATTAATGAAAAGTTTTATCTAAAGCACACGAAAGTTATTATGGAAGTTTAGTTTTTTTGTCAATATTACACAGTTTTAAGTCTAGGAGTAATAACATGATACAAAGTGTATGATATATATATATATATATATATATATATATATATATATATATATATATATATATATATATATATATATATATATATATATATATATATATATATATATATATATATATATATATATATATATATATATATATATATATATATATATATATTTTTTTTTTTTTTTTATTTTTTTTTTTTTTTTTTTTTTCACATTAAAAAAATACATACCAACACCTCAGGAGAATTTTTATGATTTTCATCATCTTTATGGTTCATCAAAACAGATTCATTATCATATAACAACACAGATCCTGTTTTCATGAAAGAAAGGTAAATATCTTTAATCCATTCTTGGTTTGGTGGCTCTTTTTGGAATTCCTTTCTATAACGTAGTTGAACAATTTCCGGGGATTGAAGCTGATCCATCCAAATCACTAATTTGCATCTCTCTCTCAATCCTACTTCTTGTCTATTCTCCATCTAAATAATAATAATAATAATAATAAATAATTTGATCCCTTAAAAAAAAAAAATCCTATATTATGAATAAAGAAAGTCAAGAAAGCCTATCAAAGATTTCCAATCTAAATTCTTAAGCTGTCATTCCATCTGAATGGAATGTCATGATACAGTAAAAGAATTAATGCACATATTCCATTGTTCTTCCACTGGGTTATGATTATTGCTGTTCAAAGTAAAAAAATCAACAAAAATTGTAACATAGCCTTTATTATGTTTGCAAATGTATCAGGGTCAATTAAAAAATTTATGAAACAAATATCATTTATTTAAAACTTAAAAAAAGCCAATATAATTTTAGTATAACATCTAAATAAGCAGGATATGGCATGTTTTAAAGGAACTGAGCTTGTGGATAGTCATTCGTATGCGTCAACTCCTTACTTCATTTTGTTTAAATTGGTCCTGCTACACAAAATAAACAAAATTCTAAGTGAAAGAAGGATCTTTTTAGCTTTTGTTTTTACAATGCATGATGTTAAATACGAACATAAGCAAGTGCAAATGATGGGTAACATGTGACAATGATACTCTGTTTCTTTACCTACAATTCTGCCTGCCCAATTTGTTCTCTTTAACTTCAGCTGTTTGAAGGAGTTTCAGTAGTCTGTTCATTTTTATATTTTATTTTTCTTGGAAATAATTGCTCTAGACCAGGGGGTTCTCAATCTTTTGAGATCTATGCCTCCTTTTTAAACTATTGTATGAGGTCACACATGTGTCACATGTCTATACTTACTATATATATATATATATATATATATATATATATATATATATATATATATATATATATATATATATATATATATATATATATATATATATATATATATATATATATATATATATATATATATATATATATATATATATATATATATATATATATATATATATATATATATATATATATATATATATATATATATATATATATATATATATATATATATATATATATATATATATATATATATATATATATATATATATATATATATATATATATATATATATATATATATATATATATATATATATATTGGACATATCAAAATCCTATGATAGACTCCGGAACAAAGCTTTGATTTCTAAACTTCCCTCTTTAAGAATCTATCCTTCTCTCTAATTTCCATTCCAGTCATTCATTAGCAGGGTTATGTTCTATCCCCAACACTTTTTCAACTTTCAATAATGACCTTCTCTCTATTACTTCATCACCTATCAACTCCTATGCTGATGACTCCATCCTTCATCACTTCTTACAATTTGAAAGATGCCCCTCCCAACATATAATAATTGAAGCTAGAATGGTGACCTTGAGCGACTAATCTGTAACCTTTCTCATTTTCCAAATTGAGGTAGAGAAAACATGGTCATTTTCAATGTCTCAAAACCTCCATTTCTTCCTCTCTCTACTCGACACAATCTTCCACACAATTATGATATCTTATTTGAAAACACACAACTCAAACCTTTAGCTGTCCTTAATATTCTCAGTGTTTCTTTTCTAAATAAGTTTCTAAGAGGTTGGGTGTTTTGAGATGTCTTTGTAATTTTTCCATGCCATTCCAGTTGCTTGCTCTGTATAGGGGCATTGTTTGCCCCTGTATGGAGTTTGCCTCTCACATCTGCGGTGGTTCTACTAGTACAGATTTCCTTGAAAAGTTGGAGTCTAAGGGCTTTTCATTTCATTAACTCTACTGCCCTAATTCTCATCTCTTTCTGCCTATCTAATTGTTGCGTCATTCTCTCTATACTATTGCTTTTACCTCCAACACTGTTCTTTTGAACTCTCCCATTGCATACCTGCTCTATTCAGAAGAGCTGAAGCGACATCTCTCTACACATTCTCATCCTTTCTCTGTCCAACTCTCTGACCCCAGACTTAACTGCTATGCTCAATTTTACATGTATTCTACTAATAAAGTCTGGAACATACTACCTTTATTCATTTTCCTAATTTCCTCTGACTTGCACACTTTAAAATGTGTTTGTAGGCCTCTAATGACCAGGATCTTTTACTTTTCCAACTCCAATGGAAATTAGAAGACCCCTGGCCTTTGCCCACCAAAGGAGACAAAAATATGGATACTGTTATATATATATATATATATATATATATATATTATATATATATATATATATATATATATATATATATATATATATATATATATATATATATATATATATATATATATATATATATATATATTAGGGATGGATCGATACCTAAAATTTTTACCGATATACCGATATTTTAAATTACCATATACCGATACCGATACTGATACCGGTATTGGAAAATATGCCGATACTACTACCGATACCGATACTTTACTCTTATCCAAAAAATTTGCCGATACCGATACCGGTATCGAAAATATGCCGATACTTCACTCCATCCCTATATATATATATATATATATATATATATATATATAATATATATATATATTATATATATATATATATATATATAATATATATATATATATATATATATATATATATATATAATTAGTTAAATATGCTTGCTTGAAGGTTCAAGGCATTTGTGAGAAATTATAGCATTAGTCCAAATTTCTTTGCCTTAGAATTGATTGAGAATCCCTGCTCTAAACCGAATCTATTTTCTACTATTTGACAGGGTTTTGGGTTGTCTTTGACATTTGGAAAGTTGCAACAAGAAGAGTTACTGCTTTTTCACTAACACATGTCAGTTTAACACATCTTTTTCCTACATCCTGAATAAATTAATATCAACTACAAGATGGAGTGCCAAATAAAGGTAATGTGGCTGTTCTTTTAATAAACTTTAATTAGCAAGTGTAAATAACTTTTGTTTAATCTATCTAACAAATATTTTTCATAGCTTACAAGATTAACTAGTTACTAAAACTTAATTAGCTAAGCGTTTGTCATAAAAAAATTAATTAATAAACTTGCTATTCAAATTTTTTTTTTACTTTTCAGTAACATCAGAATGATAGTAGCTCTCTTTTAACCTTTAAGAAGTGGTTAGATCAGTATATTGTGATTGCGTGATTCATTTCACTCAGTTTTAGAAGGTCATGATTCTTTGTAAATTGTATACTTTATTCTTTAAACAGGATTTACGTAAATTAAGTTTTAAATACAAGTTTATGTCAATCCATAAGTCTAAAGTTGGTATTTTTGAAAAATTATTTTGTGTATGATAAATTTTTATAAGGCTTTTAGTAGGGTTATGGAGTTGAGCCAAAGTTTTGACAATCTTTTGGGGTATTGGCAAAATTTACCCATAATAGGCTACTGCAGTGAAGTGTTTTAATTGACAAAACTCTTTCCTAAATTTCGTTACATATGAACGACATTTTAAAACTGGTTCAAATTATAACAGTGAGATGTCACCACTTGTCATTCTTTAGCATTTCTGAAAAATTCTGTAATTTATTTATTTATTATTTTTAAGTTATCTTCACTTATGTGCAGTGTGGTTCTTAGCCAATAAGAATAATTATGACGTCAGAATATCATCTGCTGAAATTATAACTCTCCTTTGAATATTTTGATGAGGTTGCTATTATAACTATTTTTTAAAATATATTGAAGCTAAAAAATGAAAATATAATATATGTATATATATATATATATATATATATATATATATATATATATATATATATATATATATATATATATATATATATATATATATATATATATATATAATATATATATATATATATATATATATATATATATATATATATATATATATATATATATATATATATATATATAATATATATATATATATATAATATATATATATATATATATATATATATATATATATATATATATATATATATATATATATATATATATATATATATATATATATATATATATATATATATATATATATATATATATTAAGCGAAGTATTATATATATATATATATATATATATATATATATATATATATATATATATATATATATATATATATATATATATATATATATATATTATAATTTTATTTCCATTTAGAGAGAGAGAGTATAAGTACAAATTTTATTACCACCACTCACAGGTTGGGGGGTACAGGGGGAAGAGCCTCTATAGATAAACATTTGTGTCCCACGCATTTGCAACTTGTATTATAATAATATGCAGTATTACAGTACAGCAATGAAATCGTAAATACA
>SEYY01024730.1:120000-122361 GCA_009176605.1 Armadillidium nasatum | reverse complement strand
ACTCATGAAAAGTCTTAAAGGCAAGAAAGGGCGGGAACGAGCGAGTGTATTTTGATTCGATCCCAGAAGATGGCGTGACTGCGCGCGCATTGAATAATCAATATGACTTTGTTTTAATACATTCGTATGGCTTCTGCCTTATTATATTAGAGAATGAAATTTACAATGTATGTAGCTGTGTTTCTACTTTACGTTATATGTTTTGATATAAAATTGTTTGCTGGTGTTTAAGTCAATTTTAACTAAAATATGCAATGAATACCGGATTAAATTTAAAAAATGTCCAATTAATCCTGGATTAAATGTAAAATATATTCGGTTGCTTGTAATGTATTCCGTTGATAAGCTTTCGGATACGTTCAGATTCTAAGGGGAGATTTTAGTAGTGGGCAGATTTTTACTCATATTTTCTCGAGTGTTGTGGCAAGTACTGTTCATGTGTTGCTAAAGAGAAATTTAGAAACATGTAGCAATAACGGACCAAAAAAAAATGTGACAGAATATCTCTTCAGTTTTTTAACTATAATTATTGTGTTCTTTTATTTTATTTTTGTTTTTAAATAAAAAAATAAATTAGTTTTCTTTTCCAAAACATTAAATAAAAAAAATAAACGAAGCAATTATAATGAAATACCGGTAGAAAAAATTTCTAAATATATATATATCCCTGTGAAATTTTCAAAAATATAGATAAATAAAATTAACGATGTAGCTCAAAAAATAGAATAATTTAAACATTCTAAGTCAAATGATTAAGATTTTAGTAGCCAGGCGTTTTTTGGTAGCCTGATACTGGACAAAACGTGATGGGAGAACCGTTTTGCCGAAAAGCAATCCTAACTCAATTAATTTTTATTACGGTTATCATTGCCGCATACGGTGGGAACACAAATACTGTTAAAGCGGCTGAAAATCAATTTTGTAAGTATATATATATATATATATATATATATATGATATATATATATATATATATATATATTATATATATATATATATATATATTATATATTTTTATTATATATATATATATATATATGTATATATATATATATATTATATATAATGAAGTTATTCATTGGGCTTTATTATTTTTCTTTCTCAACTTTTAAGACTTTCATTAATCTTCCTTCATATTTTCAAATAGTTATATAAAGTACCATCATTGTATATATTACATATATAATATATATAATTCATTATATATATTATGATAAAATAATGAGTAAACTTACAAAAAGAAGTAAAAAATTATTGCCATCATTGACATTGCATTTTACTTCCTGATTTTTCACTGCAGTTGGGGGTGTAAGAGGTTCCCAGTCATTAACGTTTGGTGGTAAGTCGAGTTCTGATTTTTGATTGTACTATGTTTGTATTGGAAAATATTCGCATAAATATGTGGAAGCAAAATAGGATTTGATTTTGTAGGTTCCATTTTTCAAAAGAGTACATTTTATGGTCAATTAGATTCCAATAGTTTTTAATAGTACAGTAGATGTTAATATGGTGTCATTTTGAAAATACAAATTCTCTCCTTCAATTTTTGATGTTTCTTCTTGAAGAAGTTTCACTATTGATCTAGTAATTTCAGTAATGTCTGTTTGTGTAGTAAAAAGGATTTATAAAAAATGCTGACGAGGGTTCGATAATGGAAAATTGCTGGAATCTGCTCTCAAATTGTTTGAAAAGCTTTTATAAGAAGATTAATAAATAGTTAGGATAGAATTATTTTAGCCAATCATTTGTCTCATCCTTGGAACATGTTTATAATTCCTATATATTTATAAATGATTTGCATTATGTTTATAATATTCTATTATATATATTATATATATATATATAATATATTATATATATATATTATATATATATATATATATATATGTATAAAAAATATTATGTCCAATTAACCAAAAAAATAAAAAATAAAAAATAAAAAATTTAAACAGCATAATTCAGGTGGTAAAGGGTTAAAGGGTTTAACACTGTAGCGGGAGCACATGCCTTCCGCTGCACAGGATTGGGAACTCCTGCTGTAGGGGAACATTGGTGGGTTACTTTGCCCTCTGTAATTGTATGTGAACTTTAATCGTTATGTGCCACATTGACCTTTATATATATATATATATATATATTATTTATATATATATATATATATTATATAGTATATATATATATATATATTATATATTTTATATATTATATATATAATATATATATATTATATATCTTATATATATATACATAGATAAATAGATAGATAGATAGGTAGACTGATAGAATTAAAACTAGATGCAAAGGTAGATAAATTTGAAGATGATAAAATAGTATATAATATTAATATTATATATATATGTA
>SEYY01024730.1:92500-95000 GCA_009176605.1 Armadillidium nasatum | reverse complement strand
TAATATATATATATATATATATATATATATATATATATATATATATATATATATATATATATATATTATATATATATATATATATATATATATATATAATATATATATAATATATATATTATATATATATATATATATATATATATATATATATATATATATATATATATATATATATATATATATATATATATATATATATATACTTAATATATATATATATATATATATATATATAATATATTAATTAATATTATATATATATATATATATATATATATATATATATATATATATATATATATATATATATATATATATATATATATATATATATATATATATATATATATATATATATATATATATATATATAATATATATATATATATATATATATATATATATATACTCTCTCTTAATCATACTATATATTTGAAATTTTTTATTAATATTTGATAACATGTATGGCAGATGAACATTTTTCAGGGGAAGAATCCCGTACCCTCTGACAACGGGAGGGGTAATGGTATTTTTTGTGAAAATCGAAGCAGTATGATGTAATTAGAAAAGAATCTCTCTCTCTCTCTCTCTCTCTCTCTCTCTCTCTCTCTCTCTCTCTCTCTCTCTCTCTGATTTTTGTGAAAATCGAAGCGGTATGATTTAATTTGAAAAGAACTCTCTTCTCTATCTATCTATCTATACTTCCTAATGTGTACCTTGCTTCAAAGTTTAAGCTTTACAGGTTATCGAAGTCATTAGAGAAAGTGAATCGAAATTGGATGTTATTAAGTTTCTTAAAAAAATGATTTTTTTAAAGATTTTTTTTTTATAGTAGTTCATTTTAGTTAGGAAATGGCGTTAATAATTAATATGAATGGGGAAAATATTTTTTTCTCTATACCAAGCGTACGATGTTAGTCTCGAAATTAAAACTTATTTGTTACCACTGAAATTTATTGTTAACGTTGCATCCTAACAAACTACTGAATAAAATTTAGAAATAAGGATACAATATAAACTTAAAAGGTGTTCTCGAATGCTTTTGGAGAAAATGCAGTATCTAAATGTGCTATTTCAGGGGAATATTATTTTAGTGTGTTATTTCAGGAGAACGCGTTATTTCGGGATAATGCTATTTGAATGTTATTTCAGGAGAATGCGTTATTTGAATGTGTTATTTCAGGAGAATGCATTATTTCATTGGAATGTTATTTGAATATGTTATTTCAGGAGAATGCGTTATTTATATGTGTTATTTCAGGAGAATGTGTTATTTGAATGTGTAATGTTATTTGAATGTTATTTCAGGAGAATTCGCTATTTGAATGTGTTATTTCAGGAAAATGTTGAGTGTTATTACAGGAGAATGCGTTATTGAATGTGTAATTTCAGGAAAATGTTATTTAAGTATATTATTTCACTAGAATGCGTTATTTGAAAGTGTTACTTCAAGAAAATGTTGAGTGTTATTTCAGGAGAATGCGTTATTTGAATGTTATTTCTGAAGAATGCTTTATTTGAATGTGTTATTTCAGAAGAATGCGTTTTTGAATGTGCTATTCCGGGAGAATGTGTTTTTTTTAAATGTGCGAAAGAATGTTAAGATTTTACAGTTGTATCTTATACTTGATATATACTACCTACAGTAGTATATTAAACCACTACCCATATTTGTTATCATATATTCAGATTTTCAGAAATTACAAAAAAACTTGGACTTTATTTTTGAATTTTGAGGAGCAAGAAAATTATTTGGTCTCCTTTATTTTAATTAATTTAATTTTTTCAATAATTTTTTTTTATATATATATATATATATATATATATATATATATATATATATATATATATATATATATATATATATATATATATATATATATATATATATATATATATATCAAGACCTTTTAAGATTATGCTCCTTAAACTGCTTATCGTCTTGACTAATGTTAATCCTTGCTATTTCTTAACAAAAAAAGTTTTAAATTTAAAATTTTTTGTCCATTTATGTTAAAAAAAAAATTTCGTTTTCGACTTTACCTTTTTAAAGAATTTTTATTTTAATTTATTTATTGAAAAGTTCAAAATATTTAGATATTAAAAATCTCTTTCTGTCTTTTTTCTCTCTCTTTTCTTTTAGTTTCTCTGTCTATTTCTCCCTCTTTCAGTTTCTCTATTTCTGCCTTTATCTCTCAGTTATCTTTTTTTCTCTCATTCTTGTCTTTTTCTTTTTTTCACTCTTTCTGCCTGCCCTGCCTGCCTCTCTCTCTCTCTCTCTCTCTCTCTCTCTCTCTCTCTCTCTCTCTCTCTCTCTCTCTCTCTCTCTCTCTAGAACCTTCGTATTGACCGTAAAAATCTACTTCCTACAAAACTCCCATCCTTGAATAAGGCAAGTCCGATAGGGGACAAATTTCTTATAAAACTGCCTATATATATATATATATATATATATATATATATATATATATATATATATATATATATATATATATAT
>SEYY01024730.1:75000-90000 GCA_009176605.1 Armadillidium nasatum | reverse complement strand
TATATATATATATATATATATATATATATATATATATATATATATATATATATATATATATATAGAGAGAGAGAGAGAGAGAGAGAGAGAGAGAGGGAGGGAGAGTTTGTTTTCTAAAATACGATTCCTTAAGGAAAGTAATGATAATAATATTCGTGAGAATACTAATGAGAATTGCGACTCTGAGGTTTGCTCACGGTCGCAGAAAGAAGACACACTAATTAAGGAGTTTGGAGGCGATCAAACTCCGTCAGTAGTAAAGGAGGAACTTCCTTTGAGGAAACGCTAAGGTAACGTCCTGTAAGGAAAACCTCCTCTCAGGGGAAACTTCCTTTGAGAAAAGCATCCTTTGAGGGAAAGCGTCCTTTGAGGGGAAACGTCCTCTAAGGGGAAATTTCCTCTGGGGGGAAACGTCCTCTAAGGGGAAATTTCATCTGGGGGGAAACGTCATCTAAGGGGAAATTTCCTCTGAAGGAGATACGTTCTCTAGGGGGAGGGGAAACGGCCTCTGAGGGGAAACGTCCTCTTCTGTTGCAGTTGTTATTGCTGTCGCCGCCGAATACTAATTATAACCTGATTAAAGATTTGTTTTAATTACCTCTGTTTATACAGTATATATCATTCATTTATAATTATTATTATTATTATTATTATTATTATTATTATTATATATTATTATTATTATCATTAATATTATCAACTGATAAAAATAGTAGTAACGGTTGCTTTAATTACATGTTTATGCAGTATATTTCTTTCATTTATTATATAGTTATAATTTATTTTATTCTTCTTCTTCTACTACTACTAGTAGTAGTAGTAGTAGTAGGAGATATATGGTGCTTGAATGTCTGGAATATATGGAGTGAAAAATAAAACGTTCAAAACGAAAAGAATTCCCAGTTCTCTGTAGCCTCCTCAACAGCAGGTGTGATGCGAGGTTTAATACATCGTTGTTGATATTTACAAAAGCGAAACGTTGTAGAAGAAATAGTATCGAGTTTGAAATAAGTGAATGACTTCATAATACTACTACTACTAATAATAATAATAATAATAATCTTCATCTCCCAGGAAGGACTTACGTCCTGTCAGTGGGATCTTTCGAGGAAGATCCTTGGGTTTCACGGGTCCACGACGGATACGGCTGGCTGGGCCATGCCTATCGCGGATGCCGGTGATTATTTCCCATCAGTGACAAGAGCACTTCACTAATGTACTCGTTTAACGACTGAGTCATTCGGAGCGAAGCGCAAGGAGAAACCGCTCACGTTTCCCGCCCCGATCAAGCCTCGAACTTTGGTACTCTCACTTGCTAGGCGAGTACTCTGCCGCTGAGCTAACGGAGCCTTAATAAATAAATAAATAAATTTCACAAGGCTGAGAAAATCACAGAAACATTTTATGTTAATGAAAATAGAATTGAAAACAAAGTCGAAAAAAATAAAATAATATATATATATATATATATATATATATATTATATATATATATATATATATATATATATATATATATATATATATATATATATATATATATATATATATATATATATATATATATATATAGAGAGAGAGAGAGAGAGAGAGAGAGAGAGTTAGATTATTATTGCTAAAACTTTGAAATATTTCTGCTCAAATGTGAATCGTAAAATTAAATTCAAATTTTTTCTTTCAAAATTCGTTCCCGCGTAAAATTTAAACGCTTCCTCTTTTTGCTACTTTGATGTAGAGTATTTGTCACTCGTATATGTATGTATATATACTGGTATAAGGTAATAATTAAAGTCTGCTAAAACTCTCGCTGACCAAATATTCATTAAACATCAAAGTTTAAAGTTTGCTATATATATGTTATGAAATTAGTAAGTCCAAGGCTGCGACATATGGTTAACAGTATTTAACCTTCACACTTTAAAGTTAGACATTGTTTGGGTAGGTTACATATTAAATAACTATGGGATGGAGCGAGAAGCAAAATCTTATTGCGGTATGGCGTTACTAAAGTGTAGCGTGAAATAAAGTTCCATTTTTAAGATTATGCAACCGCTAGGTACTAACTGTATTAAATTTATGCCATAAGTTATACGAAGTCTCTGATGGTGTGAAAGATCACCTTAGATATGGTAGGCTACGTTCTCTTTGGATACAGTAGGCTGTCAAAGGTGTAAAGGCATGAATTGAGCGGAGTCCTCTTCGTAAGCAACAAATGTAACGTGAAATGCTGATGCCTAAGAATTCCATATCGCAGATTGTCAGGAAGGATTGAAGGTCAAGGGCTTACAGAAGGCATCGGACTTTACCCACAAATGCCCTAAAGACATATAGGAAAGAATCGAAGCACCTGCTGGCTGAACACACTCATGATCGGCAACAAATAATTCTCTTCACGGGCGTATAAATCTTTAATGTGGAATAAAGTTTAAACAAATAAACGAGGGTGCATGTTAGATCACCTAAGGAAACAACAGAACTCATACCCCAAGTCTAAAGAGGTTATCATCTTGCTTCTGTGATACTGATAGGTTGGAAGGGAATGAAATACACTGGGGTGACAGACATCTATTTTAATGGAAAAGGTGTTAAAACCTCGGCAGCCGTGTACCAGCAGAACGATCTCGAAGGTGTGGTATAATTTTTATGTCAGATCCTCTTCCAAAAAAGAACCATGAACTTTTCAACAGGATTCAATATTGTCACATAAAGAAAATTCTGCTGCAACTTGGCGTAGGGACAATATTCTCCATTTCCTGACGGTTGACGATTGCCCTTAAGGCAGAATTAATCTTAATCTTTTGGATTACAAATTATTGTTAGCTTTAGAGCGTATGAACTGCTCAAGACAACACCCAAATATTGTTTTTTTAAAAGCGAACCTCAACGGTTGCGATGAACAACTTTTCCAATGGATGTGGCGCGAGCTGCAGTAGATCAACAGACTTAATTAATGCTTATTCTAAGGCAAAAAAAAAGTAGTCATTTTGAATAACTGTTGTACTTTAAGCATTACTAATGGTTGTAGATTATATCGTGTAGAAATTAAATTAAACTATTTTTGGGAGCATTGGATATATATATATATATATATATATATATATATATATATATATTATATATATATATATATATATATATATATATATATATATATATATATATATATATATATATATATATATATATATATATATATATACTCATAATAGATAAGATTTCCGAAATGGTGTCAGACCTTATTAGATTTGTCATTTATAAAAAGAAAGTTATCGTCCGTTACGCTAAATAAAAGATGTCTTAAAAAAGCAATAACTCTTCGCTTTAAGTACCGACACGTGACTCGAGCTCTTCGTGAGTTATTCCTTTATGTCAACACGATAACTCCTTTTAAACATTCATGAACTTTTCATATTTGTTCATGGTAATTTCAATTAAAATTTATCGTCTCTTTTATTTAACCATGTCGATTTTATATTACCTATCTCTCACTTTATCACTCTTTTTGTTTTCGTTTTGTTTCTTTTTCAGGATTCTCTCTCTCTATCACTTTGTGTTTCGCTCTCTCTCTCTCTCTCTCTCTCTCTCTCTCTCTCTCTCTCTCTCTCTCTCTCTCTCTCTCTCTCTCTCTCTCTCTCTCTTTGTGTTTCGCTCTGTTTCTTTTTCATGACTCTCTCTCTTTATCACTTTTTAGTGTTTCGCTGTTTCTTTTTCATGACTCTCTCTCTCTCTCTCTCTCTCTCTCTCTCTTTATCACTTTTTGTGTTTCGATGTTTCTTTTTCACGACACTCTCTCTCTTTGTGTTTCGCTCTGTTTCTGTTAATTTCTTTCTCTTTCTCACTCACTTTTTGTGTTTCGCTCTGTTTCTGTTCATGACTCTATTTATTTCTGTTTTTCTTTCCCTAAATCATTTCTCTTTATTTGCACCTTTACAATTCCTTCTGTCTCGCCTTTTTTTTTAATCAACCTTTCACTTTCTTTTCCACATACGTGTCTCGCTCCCTCCATCTTTTCATCCCCCCCCAACTAACCTCCCCCTCCCCCTCTCATCCTATTTACCGATTCCTTAATTAGTCTGCATAAGAGTTAGTGTTCTATTTGCAAGTTCATGAAAGGCGTGTGATGGAAGACCTTAAATTTCAGCTGCTCTTTTTAAGGTGGGGGGGGGGGCAGGAGGAGCCGGAGGTGGGGGCCGGGGGGAAGAAGGTTTTTGAAAGGCGCCTTTTGCGACATCGCAAAATGTACGGCCGATGTCGCTCCTTCTCTTTTAAATGAAGAAACGTCATTTGTAAGCCTATTTACTCCCGGTATTTTGATTATTATTATTATTATTATTATTATTATTATTTTTTATTTTTAGTTTTTTATTACTATTAATATAATTTATTACTATTATAATTTTTATTATTATTGTTATTATTATTATTTTTAATTTTATTATTATTATTATTATTATTATTATTATTAGTAGTAGTAGTAGTAGTAGTAGTAGTAGTAGTATTAGCTATTGTTAAAAGTAATTTTTTTTTTAGATTTGAAAGTTTTTCTTCTAAAGAAAAGAGTAAAGGAGAGAGTGAGAGAAAGAGAGGAGAAAGACAGAGAAAGGAGTTGAGAGAGAAGAGAGAGGAGGAGAGAGACAGAAAGAAAGAGAGAGAGAGAGAGAGAGAGAGAGAGAGAGAGAGAGAGAGAGAGAGAGAGAGAGAGAGAGAAAGCTAGAAAGTATTTTTTTCATTTATTTGATAAATAAATTTTTAAAAAATCTGAATTTTGAACTTTTTTTTTGTTTGTTTTTCGAATTTTATTGCATAAATAGTATTCGAAAACACGTTCTAAATTTCACCAATAATTCTGGCAAATTCTTCAAATAAAATACGCTTTTAGATTCCACAGATTTTGGTGCGCGCAAACACACACACAACACACACACACACATAATATAATATATATATATATATATATATATATATATATATATATATATATATATATATATATATATATATATATATATATATATATATATATATATATATATATATATATATATATATATATATAATATATATATATATATATATATATATATATATATATATATATATATATATATATATATATATATATATATATATATAAAGTAATATTAGAGAAAAATTGCATAGCGGTGGAAAAAATAATAAATTTTAGTGTTAAACTTAGAAAGATTTCGGGGGAAAATTATTAATAAATTCAATATTAGAAAGAATAATAACTCAATTTTTGTCTCTTTTTTTTTAATTAATATATATATATATATATATATATATATATATATATATATATATATATATATATATATATATATATATATATATATATATATATATATATATATGTGTGTGTGTGTGTGTTTTAATTTAAAAATATTTTACTCAAAATAAAATTACTATTCACTGAGTATTGTTTTATTTTTTTTTATTGTAAGCTTATTTACATTTTATGTATTTGTTGTATTTGTTTTTACTGTTTAATTTGTAAATGATTTTTTGTTAACGGATGAGTTGATCCGAAACGTACTTGTGTTGAAGGTTTTTAAAAGTAAGGTTTTGTGAAGTTAGATAAACTCAAGAAAATATTCTATGATTCTTTAGCTAAAACTCTATGTAATTGAGAACTGAATTGCTTAAGTATGGCTGTGCCTATGCCTATACCTAAACTTATTTCTATACCTTATACTTATGAATTTGTCTATGCCTATACCCATGCCTATCCTTATGCCTATAGCTATACCTATGCCAATACATTTACCTATATGCCTATGCATATACCTATGTCCATACCTATACTTATGGCTATACTTAATACTTATGCCTATACCCATACCTATGCATATACCTTTACCTATATTTATGCCTATGCATATTTAACCTATGTCCATACCTATATTTGTTTCTTTGCATATGCTTACATACATGCAATGGTTGACTTTGTTTTCTAAAATGGACAGTCACGTCCACGAAACGTTCTAACAAAATAGAATTGTTTCTACTTCATTATACATTACTTATGACACATTTATTGTGTTCTTTCATCATTTATAATTGAATATGATGGTTTATATGATGTAACTGTTAGAACACCTGCAATTAGGCCACAACTGTACTCAGTAACTGTTAGGACACCAGCAGTTAGGCCACAACTGTACTCAGTAACTGTTAGGACACCAGCAATTAGGCCACAACTGTACTCAGTAACTGTTAAGACCAGCAGTTAGGCCACAACTGTACTCAGTAACTGTTAGGACACCAGCAATTAGGCCACAACTGTACTCAGTAACTGTTAAGACACCAGCAATTAGGCCACAACTGTACTCAGTAACTGTTAGGACACCAGCAATTAGGCCACAACTGTACTCAGTAACTGTTAAAACATCAGCAGTTAGGCCACAACTGTTCTCAGTAACTGTTAGGACACCAGCAATTAGGCCGCAACTGTACTCAGTAACTGTTAGGACACCAGCAATTAGGCCACAACTGTACTCAGTAACTGTTAGGACACCAGCAATTAGGCCACAACTGTACTCAGTAACTGTTAGGGTCTCAGTAACTGTTAGGACAGCAATAATTGTACTCAGTAACTGTTAAGACACCAGCAATTAGGCCACAACTGTACTCAGTAACTGTTAGGACACCAGCAATTAGGCCACAACTGTACTCAGTAACTGTTAGGACATCAGCAGTTAGCCCACAACTGTTCTCAGTAACTGTTAGGACACCAGAAATTAGGCCGCAACTGTACTCAGTAACTGTTAGGACACCAGCAATTAGGTCACAACTGTACTCAGTAACTGTTAAGACACCAGCAGTTAGGCCACAACTGTACTCAGTAACTGTTAAGACACCAGCAATTAGGCTACAACTATACTCAAACAACTGAACTGCACAAAGAAAAATAACGTCACTCCCTACTGCCTACATGAGCGCGACTGGCTACTGAGCTGGCCCCTGATGGCACGTCAGAATGTTCAGCGTTGCCATGTCGATACGCAGCTTAGCGTGTGTGCATTGTTGCCAAGTTCACAAGATAGTCGTGCGTGAACAATGTTGCTTGGTCATTACAAAAGTTAAGCGTTGTCAGGCTGTGCAGTTTCCATTTAATTATATTTAATATAATATACTTTTTAAAATCTGTATTATTTTTACTCTTGGTTTCAAGAGACGCATGAGATTGACTCAAGGGCCTCATGCGGCTCGCGAGTCTCGTTGTGGCCACCCTTGGTTTATATGAATGCGTAAGGTTTAAAATTATCATTTAATGATAAGTAGTATCATTGTTTTTAAAAACAAAATTTTGCTTTTTAAAGTTTTTTTTTTTTTTTTTTTTTTGTTTTTTAAAATGGAGAACTCTTTTATAAGAGGAACTTTTTTTTTAAGAAGAACTCTTTTATGAAATAAAAACTCTACCTGAATTAAGGGAAGATAATAAATCTCATCGATCTTCAACTTTGTCCTCTCTCCCTCTCTCTCTCTCCAATCTCTTCTGCATTTTGAATAGTTTACATCAAATTTTTTGGACTATCGCTTACTCTTTCTCTTCTCTCTCTCTCTCTCTCTCTCTCTCTCTCTCTCTCTCTCTCTCTCTCTCTCTCTCTCCTCTCTCCTCTTACTCTCCCTTTCTCTCTATTACAATAAACTCTGTTCTTATGGGGTCTAAACTCTGTAATAAAATATTTCGGTATTTGAGTAAAGTTCTCGTGACTTCTCCTCTTGATCATATCGGCTCTTAATCTGGATAATAGTTTCTTTTTAAGAATTTTCTCTGATGGGAGTAATATGAATTCCGTCCCTTTTTCCACAGGAACTTTTTATTAATTAAGAAAAAAAAAAAATGAAGGATTTCGTTCAATATCTTCATATCGACACTTAATTTGGACAACGATTTCTTTTTACTAGTTTTCTCTAACTAAAGTAGTGTGGAATCCATCCCTTATCCAAAGATTAACTTTATATTCTGTAACAATCATATTTAAATTATTTAATATATTTTAAGGCATAATATTCAAGTATTGAAAACTAAGCCTTAAATAAGATATACACAAAGCCCATATTTGGATGTTTCTGGTACGTGGGTTATAAGAATCATTTATTATGGCGTTCATTTATTGGATGATTTAATTAAAAACTTCATGGAGACGTTGACTAAAGGAAATGAATGGATCTGAGGTTATGAATAGACAGAGGAAATCTTGGGGTTATGTAAACCAAGGGGGGGGGAGAGAGGAGAAGGACAAAGATAGAGAGAGAGTGGGAAAGAGAAGGACAATGTTAAAGAGAGAGAGAAAGAGGACAAAGATAAAGAGAAGAGGAAGAGAGGGACAGATAAAGAGAGGGAAAGAGGACAAATATAAAGAGAGAGAGAGGGGAGGAAAGAGAGGGACAAAGTTAAAGAGAGGGAGAGAGATAAAGAGAAGAAGAGGGAGAGAGAGTGGGAAAGAGAAGGTCAAAGATAAAGAGAAGGAAAGAGGATAAAGATAGAGAGAAGAGAAGGACAAAGTTAAAGGGAGGAAGAGAGAGAAAGAGGACAAAGAAAGAGAAGAAGAGGGAGAGAGAAGGAAAGAGAAGGACAAAGATAAAGAGAGGGAAAGGATAGAACAAAGATAAAGAAGAGAAAGAGCGAGTATGACTGCAATGAATAAGTTTTAATTATACATAGAAGTGAATAAATAGAGTAAATAATGGCTTTTCTTAATGAATGTGAATGAAAATGTATATAGAACGACGGGAGTGAACGTGTTTCAAGCATCAGCTCTTAATATTAGAGATATTTACTTTGGCATAACCAAAGATACTAATATATATATATATATATATATATATATATATATATATATATATATATATATATATATATATATATATATATATATATATATATATATATATATATAATATATATATATATATATATATATATATATATATATATATATATATATATATATATATATATATATATATATATATATATATATATATATATATATATATATATATATATATATTAGAAAATTTTAATCATGTATTGAAAATTTTAATAAATATTTTATATGAACTTTGACCTTCTATGACCTTAATTCCTTAACGTGTTATTTTTATTCGTATCTACCCCTTAAAATATGTCCAAAATTTATGTTACTGAATGTGCATTTGGGGATTTTCCCGATTAATCGGATTAAAATATGATTAATCGGGTTAAAATATGAATATCAAAATCTCAATGGATCCGCAAAGTTTTTTTTTTTCGACTTTACCAAAGATATATAAGGAGGATGATATTGTTAAACAAGTTATCTCCACTCGACCACTGCATTTTAAGTCACATTTTTTTTTTTTACAACTTCGTGATTAATACCCGTCTCAGTTGATCATTCTTCCAAATTAGTGGAGGACTCTTTAACTTTTATCATTTTCTTCTTGTTGTATTTGACAATTTGATCTGATCTTTAATTTGAGAAACATACGATTTGTAATAATGTAGCGTGAGATTTGACTTCGTTGTTTGAATAAAAGATTATTATTGCTCTTCATTTCTTTAGACAAGCATCCATTAGTTTGATAATTTCACATATCGTTATAAATGATTGATTGTTATAGAATATAAAGTTCCTCTTTGGATAAGAGATGGAATCCACACTATTTCCATTAGAGAAAACTCGTAAAAAGAAACCGTTGTCCAAATCAAGAGTCGATATGAAGATATTGAACGAAATCCTTCCTTTTTTATTATTTTTCCAAAGTTATTTTTTCTTTATAAAAAAGTATAGTAGCTTTTCTTCTCTTCACCTCCGAGTCAATACGTTCCTAAAGCCTCCAAAAAATATATATTTCTGCATCATAAGAGAGTGTTAACTAAAATCGTTGAGAAAAACCTTGTTACCCGAAGAAGAAAGGAAAATTAAGAAAAGCCTTCAAAAAACAGGAAGGTTAAATTGCAGACTATTAAGGCTACTAATCACTAGCAATATAGGGCATCTCCTCGAATAGGGAAATGCCCGTGAGATGTGAACTTTTTCATAAAAAAAAATTAAAAAAAAAAAATATATATATATATATATTGGAAAAAAAATTCTTTCTCTTTGCTACACTGTAAATCAGGGTTTCCCACCTGGAGTTAATATGGACCCCCATAAATCCACATAGACCCCCAGGGGGGCCACAAAGCTTTGAGGGTTTCCTGAAGGAAAATATTTATTTAATTTAATTAATAATTTATTTAATTTAATTTAGTAATATTAAATATGAGTATGGGGTCCAAATATGTTACGATAGGACTCAGGGATCCACAAGCAAAATAAGGTTGGAAACCTCAGCTGTAAATAAGATATTTCCGAATTAAAAATAAAATAAAATGAGGAATATCCAAAAATGATGAGGTTTTATTGCTAGTTATGTAACAAGAAAAGGAAGAAAAAGGATGAACATAGACTGATTAAAATGAACAAAGGTTTTCCCAGAATATCCGACAATGTCGGTACACTACTACTTAATATCGGTACCCCACTACTTAATTTACGAAACTACTCTGTTTTAAACTTTGCGGTGACACATTATATAGAGAGAAAGTGAATGAGACAGAGAAACGGAGAGAGAGATGGGGAGTGAATGAGAGAGAGAGAAACTGTGGGAGAGACAGAAAGAGAGGGGGGAGTGAATGAGAAAGAGAGGAAAAAGGGGAGAGAAAGAAAGTGAGAGAGGAACGGAAATAGAGAGAGTGAATGAGGGGGAAAGAGAGAGAGAGAAACTGTGAGGGAGATAGAGAGAGATGGGAGTGAATGAGAAAGAGAAATTGTGGGGAAGACAGAGAGAGAGAGAGAGAGACTGCGGGGGAGACAGGGAAGAGAAAGAGAGTGAGAGGAGTAAGAGAGAGGAAAGGGAAGGAGGGAGAGAGTGAATGAGACAAAGAAACGGGGAAAAGAAGGAGTGAATGAGAGAGAAACTGTAGTGGAGAGAGAGAGGGGAGTTAATGAGAGAGAGAAACTGTGGAGGAGATATATATAGAGAGAGAGAAAGAGAATGGGAAGTGAATGAGAAAAAGAGGGAAACGCGGGAAAGAGAGAGAGAATGAGTGGAGTAAGCAAGAGTGGAACGGAAACAAGGAGAGAGAGAGAGAGAGAGAATGGGAAGTGAATGAGAAAAAGAGGGAAACGCGGGAAAGAGAGAGAAAATGAGAGGAGTAACTAAGAGTGGAACGGAAACAAGGAGAGAGAGAGAGAGAGAGAGGTGAATAAGGAATATGGAGTAGGATTAAAATCGATTTGAGTTAATCCGGAAGGAAATTAAACTACAGCCTTCTATTTAATGAAAATTAATGGAAACTTTCATTTGCAAAAGAATTGGAAATTGAGATTTTCTTTCTCACTCTTTATTGTAATTGAAATTAATTCAATTAGCAATAGTAGTAGTAGTAGTAACTAATATTTTTTTTTTATGTAGTTACAAAAGAGAATTTTTGTAGCCTATTTTATTTACAGTATTTAATTGTATTGTATATACATGCAGACACATTCGTACACACACACACACACACACACACAGACATATATATATATATATATATATATATATATATATATATATATATATATATATAATATATATATATATATATATATATATATATATATATATATATCCGGAACCTTGCCTACTTTTCTCTTCTTCGGCCTTGTTCCATTTAAAAGTCACCGCAACGGAAGCTCCGTCTAAACCATGGATGTGGAAACGGTATATATTTATTTTGCTGATTCCGACTGCAGATTCGGCACCATCATCTTTAAATTCCGGAACCTGTGTCCAGTTCTGTCAACTGCATCATTATTTAAAAAAAAAAACGGAGTCCGTCTTCATTCTCTTAAACTCTTAAATGGTTCCGGTATCTCTGGTATCTTTGGTATCTCCAATATCTCTGGTATCTACGGTATCTCCGATATCTCCGGGATCTCTGGTATTTTCGGTATCCGATATCTCTGGTATCTCCGGTATCCGATATTTCCGGTATCCGATATCTCTGGGATCTCTGGTATCTTCGGTATCTCCGGTATCTCAGGTATCTCCGGTGTTCGATATCTCCGGTATCTTCGGTACTTGTTTAAATAAGACTTGATGATTCCTTTCTGTCAAATCCCGAAAAATAGACGGGAAAGATAAGTCCTATTTAAAAGTAGGATCAATGTTTATTTAATTCCAAAGCACGTCAGGATATGGTTGGTCGATACGCCAATGCGGTGTGATGCGTCGTACAGTTTTAACGTCCTGGTGCGGTGCGGTGCTGTTTTGAAAATGTATAAATGAAAATACAATTCTGAACAGTGCCGTGCGTTTGTAAAAAATAAATAAATGAAAGTACAATTCTGAACGGTGCGGTGCGTTTGTAAAAAATAAATAAATAAAAATAGGATTCTGAGCTGTGCCTTGCGGTACTGTGCGTTTATAAAAATAAATATATAAATGAAAGTACGAAACTGAGCGGTGCGGTTCAATATTTTGCTCTTGGCTAGATGCGGTGAGAAAGATGGTGAATAATGCGGTGCTTTGCACTTGTAGGTGCCATACTCGACTAACCCTTTAAAAGCACTTCGGCCATTTACTTTGATCACCATATCGTTCCCTCTAATTCCCTTGTTCGGTTTATAATTTCATTACGTTAATAATAAAAAAAAAATACACCTATACACAATTTCACAAATGTACATACAAATTTTTGTGTGTGTGTGTGTGTGTTGTGATATTGATATAAGAATAAATTCGAAATAAAAAGTTTTTGCCGTTTTCGTTTGTTTGGGATTTTCGGTGCAGTTTTGTCCGTGAGGTTTCACCGTCTACTGCTTTCATTTCGTTTGTGTTCGGTAAATAGAACACACACACAAACACACACACACACACAAAATCATACACAAAAAAAAAAAAAAAAAACACAAAAAAAAAAACAAAAAAGAAAAAAAAAAAAATTCCAATCACTTAAAATCCATTTAAACTAGAGAATATATATATATATATATATATATATATATATATATATATATATATATATATATATATATATATATATATATATATATATATATATATATATATATATATATATATATATATATATTAGTGATGTTACGATTAATTGTCATCGTCATCGTCACTTCTGCCCGATTTAATTTGCATATATATATATATATTAATTATATATATATATATATATATATATATATATATATATATATATATATATATATATATATATATATATTTGTTCCACCATCTTATTGACAGTTAATTAAAGACTGTTTAGTATGGGGGGTCAAAAATACACCCCAAGACGATATAGAATTACCCCTAAAATTGGGGGAAATATTTGTTTCTGCAGCAATTTCAGAGCTCTAAATTTAAAGTACTAGAATTATGGCATGTTTTTCCATATTCTCACCTATTAAAATGTTTAAAATTAATCCTCTGAAGATACTACATGGCTTCCCACTCAGTCTTGACATCAGATATGCGCTTGTGGATATCAAAGTATTAGTTGTAAGTTAATATCTCCGATATCTTCGGTATCTCTGGTATCTCCGATATTCGGTATCTCTGATATCTCCGGTATCTCTGGTATCCGATATCTCAGGTATCTCTGGTATCTCCGATATCTCCAGTATCTATGATATCCAGTATCTCCGATATCTCCAGTGTATCCGATATCTCCAGTATCTCCGATATCTCCGGTATCTATATGTGCTGACATCACAACAAGTGTTAGAAGTAATGTCCATTACCCCTCAAAGCATGACTACACACTCATTTTCCATAGTTACGAAAGGTTGTCGTCAAAGTCCCATGAATATGATCCGATCTGCAAAGAAATATATATATATATATATATATATATATATATATATATATATATATATATATATATATATATATATATATATATATATATATATATATATATATATATAAAAGGGCATATCTGGGGGCGAAAGCGAGGGGCACATCGTATTTTATAAAATATATTAAAATTTCATATATTTGCATATTTGAATAAAGAAAAGAATTTAATTCTTCCTTATTATAAAATCATTAAATTTATTAAAATAATTTAAATTTTTATAATATAATTTTTCAATTTCATCGTCATCGTCAAATTTACTTCAATCGTCATCGTCATCTTCAAAAAAAATTCTTAATCGTTCCATCACACACACACACACACACACACACACACACATACACACACACACACACACACACACACACACACACATATATATATATATATATATATATATATATATATATATATATATATATATATATATATATATATATATATATATATATATATATATATATGCTGTCGGGGATTTGAATCCTGACCATTTAGCTGGTAATACAGAGTGTTATCTCTGAGCTATGACAGTTCAAATGGAAATTGCTAAGAGAAAGCAAATAGATAACCACCATGAAAGACTATCTCAAAGGAAGTCCCTGATTGCACTCAAGCCACAGGTAACAAGGTCAGAACCTATCACCATTTACCACAGAACATATAAGTAAGTATGAAACCACAAAATTAAACCGTGGTGTTTTTCGTCAATAATTCATATCTGAATTGTTACCCTGTGGCCTGGGTGCGCTCGGGGAATTCTTTTGAGATTATCTTGCATGGCGGTTGTCTATGTGCTTTCTCTTAGCGATTTCCTTTTGAACTGTCATAGCTCATATGTAACACTCTGTATTACCAGTTAAAAGGCCAGAGTTCGAATCCCCGACAACAGATATGAATTGTGTACGATTCACTCCACGGTTTAACTTTTTAACTTAGTGGTTTCATTTACTATATATATATATATATATATATATATATATATATATATATATATATATATATATATATATATATATATATATATATATATATATATATATATATATATATATATATATATATATATATATATATATATATATATATATATAT
>SEYY01024730.1:55000-62500 GCA_009176605.1 Armadillidium nasatum | reverse complement strand
TGTTTAAATTTTCAGATATTTTTTCGATATTTTGGACAAAATAATTCAATAAAATCACCTCATTTTAATTAAAAAGAGGATTAAAAGGTTCAGTAAAATTGTTAGGGAGCGGAAGCAAGAGCAGGAGCAATACAGTTTTTTGGGGCGGAGTCAGAGAAATAATTTTTTTTGAGTGGAGCCAGAGCAATAAAAAAAATTTTTATGGTGGAGCCTTAGCAATAAGTTTTTGGGTGGAGCTAGAGCAATATTTTTTTTTTTTTTGTGGAGCCAGAATAATAAACAATTTTTTTGTAGAGCCAGAGTAATAAATGTTTTTTTTTTTTTTTTATTATTTTTTTTTTTTTTGAGACGGAGCAATAAAACTCAGTGTAGAGCAGGAGCAATTAAAAAATTATTTGCCTGAGTTTGAGCAATAAATTTTTGAGTAGAGCTAGACAACTTTTTTTTTGTTTTTGGTGGAGCAGGAGCAATAGTATTTTTTTGGGGTGATATATATTATATATATATATATATATATATATATATATATATATATATATATATATATATATATATATATATATATATATATATATATATATATATATATATACACCAGAGGCGGCTCACAGAAAATTTATGCATGAAATAAATAATGGGGTTCAAGCTGGTTATGGTGCAGGGTTGGAGTCAGCAAAAATATTACCGGCTCCGTAACCCCGGAAATTGGGGAGGGGGTTTATGTTGTCCCAGAGCAACAACTGCGATTTATTTTTGCTAAAATATATATATATATATGCTGTTATAGCGTATGTGTTAGCGAATCCCACACGCGTGGCGATGATTTGATGTTCCTATATTTCTATATATTAAACAATTCTGGAATTAAAAAAAACTTTTGAAGAAAAAAAAAACGAACTTAAAAAGCAAATTAAAAAAAAGAAACGAACAAGAATAGCAAATTAAAAAAAAAAAAAAAAATTAAAAAAACAACATGAACAACGAAAGCAAATTAAAGCAAAAACACGAACAATAAAAGCAAATTTAAAAAAAAATAAAACAAAGACGAAAAACATAAAAATAAGAAACAACAAAAGCAAATAAAAAAAAACATGAACAAGAAAAACAAAAACACGAACAACAAAAGCACATTAAAAAAAAGCAAAAACATAAAAGACATAAAATCACGAACAACAAAGGTAAATTAAAAAAAAACACGAACAACAAAAGCAAATTAAAAAAACAAAGGAAAACATAAATACACGAACAACAAAAGCAAATTCAAAAAAAAAAAAAAATCGAACAACCAAAGCAAAAAGTCAAAAACGAACAGAAAAAGCAAATTAAAAAACGAAAACAAAAAGATAAAAACACGAACAACAAAGGCAAATTAAAAAAAAAAATAAAAAAAACACACGAACAAGCAAAAGCAAATTAAAAAAAATACGAACAATAAAAGCAAATTAAAAAAACAAAAACACGAACAACAAAAGCATATTAAAAATCAAAGACAAAAAACAAAAACACGAACAACAAAACAAATTAAAACACGGAAAACAAAAGCAAATTAAAAACAGGTAAAAAACAAACAAACAAAATTGCAAATAAGGAAAAAAGATTTAGATAGATTATTTTATCTGTAAAAAAATTCGCACTTCCGTCAAGTTTATCTCTCATTTAAGGTTGGATATTAATTTTATATCGAAAATATTTTTATTATTATTATATATATAATATATATATATATATATATATATATATATATATATATATATTATATATATTATATATATATATATATATATATATATATATATATATATATATATATATATATATATATATATACACTGGGTGTTTCATAAATTACGCAACTCAAAATATTCTGCCATAATATTTGTCAGGCGCCAGCACTGACGGCTTTAGCAGTGGAAAAGACAAAGTTACACGCCAGTGGCATTGTGTTGAGTTAGCATTGTCGTTTTCCAAAGACGGAAAAGTTTATTGTTGAGATCTATTGTCAATGCAAACCATACAAACGGTAATAGAAAAGCCAGATGTGAAGTTTCATCTGTCTACAGTTCTAAACAAGTCGATAATAACTCGTTTGGTTAAAACATTTTATTTATACAGGGTCTGTACAAAAACTAAAGATCCCAGATCGGCCATCTATGAAAATTACCGTTCTTGCCGAAATATCGCAGCTTTTAATTAAACTTAGTTTCAAAATTGTGATCTGATTTGGGGGATTAGATTGGCGAAGTATTTGAATTGTCGGTAGAATTAGGTTGTAAATAAAATAAACAGATGAATTTAGACGCATAGACTGAATGAGAAACAAAACTGTAAAGTAAAAAATTTAGAAAACTCCGAATTAGAAAACGAGCGTAAATACCATTCTCTTTGATATGACATTTAATGATATACAACAGCCAAAGAGAACAGGGAATGGCTTGCTGTCTGGAAGTTAAAGCACCTAAGTTTCGATTAAGTACAAGAAGTGAGATCTAGAGGATTAGTAGTGGTGTTCAACAAAGTGAAAATAAAATGAAGGGGAGGAATGTTTTCAGATTCGATACAGAAGAAAGGGTTCCTTAGGAGACTGCCATTTTTTTTATACATTCACTTCAGCGATGATTGTATTTTTCAAATTTTTTTTTTTTTTTTAAATAAATCGTTAGTAACTCACTGATATTAGCTTATTCGATGAGAGTATTTATCTAGGAAATTTCTTCCTATACACTACATAAAGTGTCCCAACGAATCTTTGGGATGTGGCAAAAATGTTTTTAAAAAATTTTCAGTTATTTTCTTTTTAGGAAATAAATCTGTGAAGCGACTTTCTTATGCTTAACATGTCTTTTCTCTATTAAAAATTTTACTGAGACATTTTTGCCACTTGTCCCAACGATTCGTTAGGACAATTTCTTCCTCTAAGACCTGCATGCACGAGGAATCGAAATTGATCTTCAAACACATAATAATCACTCTAGCGTTAAGGCAAATATATTTTTTTATAGATTTTATGTATATTTTTACATACGAATGTGTGTATACATGTATATAAGTATGTATGTATGTAGATATACATAACGTCAAGCCTCGAAGTAATATTTAATCCCAAAATTGATTTTTGTCAAAATATGATAAATAAAAAAATATATATAAATATAAAAAATTGATTGAAAATCAAACTAACACCATTATTTATTTTATGACATTTTTATTTATTATGATTGATTTGCGGAAGGAGTTTTTTATTTATTTTTTTATTATTTAATGGCTTTTCATGATTGATTTTGGGGCTACATTTCTTACTTTATATTGATTAATTTAATGTATAAATCCTCGTTAAAAAAATATCGCAAAGTAAGAATTTTGGTGACTTAATATCGGTTAATATCGGTAATTAGATTTTATGTTAATATATTTATTTGCGTCTAACGATTTTTAAGCTCGAGACAGAGTTTATCACCAGTAATATATATATATATATATATATATATATATATATATATATATATATATATATATATATATATATATATATATATATATATATATATATATATATATATATATATGCGTAAGTATAAAGTCCCCTATAAGGAGATTCGAACCCTGACCCTTAAGTTGGTTAGACAGGTCAAGGTTCGAATCCCATTATAGCAGACTTTATACTTGCATATATATATATATATATATATATATATATATATATATATATATATATATATATATATATATATATATATATATATATATATATATATATATATATATATATATATAATCCTATTGGATTCAGTTGCTGACAATAGTGGGTATCTTGAAGATAAAGGAAAAACGAAAATATATAACAAAAAAAGAAAGGCCGAGAAGAAAGTGGGAAAACTTACAAAATGTCTAGAGGATTCCAAATATTTTATGAAAAAAAAAAAAAAAAAAAAATTGATACACAATGTTGAGTGGAGTTTGTATGTTCACTGTCTCTGATCATTGGAGGAAAGTTAGGGCGACAGGGCTTGCTTACCCAACCCTTCGGTTAGTTTTATTGCTTGTAGTAATATCGTGGACCAGCATTATAGGGTAATGCGTCTAGAAACACGATCTATATATATATATATATATATATATATATATATATATATATATATATATATATATATATATATATATATATATATATATATATATATATATATATATATATATATATATATATATATATATATATATATATATATATATATATATATATATATATATATATATATATATATATATATATATATATATATATATATATATATATATATATATATATATATATATATATATATATATATATATATATATATATATATATATATATATATATATATATATATATATATTGCGAGAAGGGAGGGGAACAGGTCTGACCTGTTGTCCTGCGCCTGGGCACGGTCGGGAGGGATCCTTTGGGTTGGTTAGCATGAATAGTTATTCATGAGATTCTCCTCTGATTCTTCTTTGAACCGTCGTGGCGCAGAGGTAATACTCAATCGTATCATGCTATAGGGTCAGGGTTCGTCTTGATATAACAAAATTTAAACATGATATATATATATATATATATATATATATATATATATATATATATATATATATATATATATATATATATATATATATATATATATATATATATATATATATATATATATATATATCAAAAATTGCTAAGAAAAACCTTGAATCTGTTGCTCAGATTTCAAACATCAATTTTAGATGTTATAAGATGTTCAGAGAAGTCACGAGTCTCATTCTAAACATGATGTAATCCTGTTTCAAAATGAATCCATTAAAGTATCCCACAAAGTTAATGTGACTATCCATCCCGATTTTATCGGGATAGTCTCGATTTTTTTTTTAGAGGGTAAATCGGTACGGATAATAGTATTTTATCCAACTTTTGTTTAAATTAGATAGCAAAAATGATTTTTTTTTTTTTTTTTTTTTTTTTTTTTTTTTTTTTTTTTTTTTAAAGAATGTCCTTAACTAATAAACCATATGACTTGTTTTTGAAAACAACAATCGTATTTCTTCTTTATATTAAAAATTACCCTTACGAGCAAGGTATTGCGGGGGGAGGAGGAGGAGCAATGTTCAAAGGGTCCCGAATTTTGGTCAGAAAAAGATGGTCACCTTACACATAGTAGTTGTTACGAGTTCACTATACGAGTCCACGAAGGGAACAAGCTAACAACAGTTACCATTCCGGTTTGGAAACTGTCATTGCTTTTTGTGAAACATTATCTACGTTATGTAAAACTGATACCCTATTGTCCTAACGAATCGTTGGGACAAGTTTTCAAAAATGTCACAACAAATTTTTTTCAAGTTATTTTCTTTTTAGAAAATAAATCGGTGAAGCGACTTTCTTATCCTTAACATGTCTTTTCGCTATTGAAAATTTTTATTTAACTCTTCCCAACGATTCGTTAGGACAATTTTTGCAGTGTTTCAAATCTTCAGAAAAGGTTTCTAAAGAGCCAGATATCTTGAATATTTTTTTTTTTCATTTATTTATTTATATATTTATTTATTTATTTTTGGTTATTTATTTATATTTCATTTGTTATTTCTTTAAATATTTATTTTTGGTTATTCATTTATTTATATTTTATGTTATTTATTTATTTATTTATTTATTTATAAATATTGTTTTAAAATATGAATCTCTTATTCCTTCTCTTTATAAACATTAATATAATATAATAAATAACAATTTCTCTTTATAAAAAATAATATATTTAATTAATTATAATTTAATAAATTAGTTAATTTAATTTTAATTTGGAATATTTCTTTGTAGTGTCATTTAGTAGGCTAAACATTTCACATTTCATTCTCAAATTTTATTCCTTTAGGATGATATAAGACAGTGTTACCTCTGTACCACGACAGTACAAATTTTAATTTAGAATATTTCTTCGTAGTGTCATTTAGTAAGCAAAACATTTCACATTTCATTCTCAAATTTAATCACTTATAAGATATAAGATATAAGAGAGTGTTACCTCTGTACCACGACAGAACAAATTTTAATTTGAAATATTTCTTCGTAGTGCCATTTAATTGAGACATATTTCATTTAGTAGGCAAAAATTTTCCCATTTCATTCTCAAATTTAATTGCTTTAGGATGTTATAAGATAGTGTTACCTCTGTACCACGACAGTATAAATTTTAATTTATAATATTTCTTCGTAGTGATATTTAATTGAGACACATGTCATTTAGTAGGTAAAAATTTCACATTTCATTTTCAAATTTAATTACTTTAGGATGATTTAAGATAGAGTGTTACCTCTGTATCACGACAGAAAAAATTTTAATTTGAAATATTTCTTCGTAATGCCATTTAATTGAGATGTTTCATTTAGTAGGCAAAAAATTTCCCATTTCATTCTCAAATTTAATTCCTTTAGGATGATATAAGATCGAGTGTTACCTCTGTACCACGACAGTGCAAATTGTAATTTGTTTAGTATGCAAAAAATTTCACATTTCATTCTCAAATTTAATTACTTTAGAATGTTATTAATGACAAAAGGAAGTGACCAAAATGTTTATTTAAGAATTGAGAAGGATTGGTTGAGTGATATTCTTAGACTGGCTAATAATTATATAATTTTATTACCGTATTTGCCTGTTTCTTCCTCTCTCTCTCTCTCTCTCTCTCTCTCTCTCTCTCTCTCTCTCTCTCTCTCTCTCTCTCTCTCTCTTTCCTTTCACTTCTCATTTTCTCTCGCTCTCTCTCCCACTCCCTCCTTCTTTCTCTCTCTCTCTCTCCCCTTTCACTTCTCATTTTCTCTCTCTCTCTCTCCCTCTCCCTCCTTTCTTCCCTCCCTTCTTTTTTCTTTCACTCTCCTCTCTCTCTCTCTCTCTCTCTCTCTCTCTCTCTCTCTCTCTCTCTCTCTCTCTCTCTCTCTCTCTCTCTCTCTCTCTCTCTCTATCATAAACCAATCATTCCATTTTCTTTCTTTCTTAAATATCTACCTTATAACTTTACCAGTCTTATTTTTTTTTTTTTTTTTTTTTTGAATTGAACCTACAAGTAGTGAAGTCTATTTCCGAGGGAAGATTATATTTACCAAGCCAGCGTGATTTTCTCTGAAGATCGCTCAGGCAATATAGCATTATTATCAGTTCAAAGGCTCGTATATATATATATATATATATATATATATATATATATATATATATATATATATATATATATATATATATATATATATATATATATATATATATATATATATATATATATATATATATATATATATATAGTATTGCTTTTTAAATATTTTTATTTCTCCATTGGATCAGTAATGCACAATTCGGTAAATTCTTTCAACAACCTTTTTCAAATAATGTTGACCGCATATATATATATATATATATATATATATATATATATATATATATATATATATATATATATATATATATATATATATATATATATATATAT
>SEYY01024730.1:47500-50000 GCA_009176605.1 Armadillidium nasatum | reverse complement strand
TTTTTAACTTTAATAAACCTAATATATATATATATATATATATATATATATATATATATATATATATATATATATATATATATATATATATATATATATATATATATATATATATATATATATATATATATATATATATATATATATATATATATATATATATATATATATATATATATATATATATATATATATATATATATATATATATATATATATATATATATATATATATATATATATATATATATATATATATATATATATATATATATATATATATATATATATATATATATATATTACTGATCATCTCCTATTCTTATTATAAATATATCCTTTTCTTTATACTGTATTTTTTTTTTTTTTTTTCAAATTTTTTCTCCAAAATTATTTTCCTATTTTCATGTTGCTGTCATTAACTCGAAATAAATACTTCTTTGATTTGTTTTAGGGTTAAATTATATTGTATTAAATATAGATTCCATTTAATCTATGTTAGATTAACCATACTCTAAAGGTTAATGGCTAAAATTAAGGATGGTCTCATTTCCCCTCCCTCTAAAGAAATTGGGGTCTTCAGATTTGTAGATATAAATGCATGGCACATGAAACTTTGACTTCTGGGGGCGGAGCAACAAATTATCCCTGACCCGTGAGTGGTGATGAAGAAATAGGTTGTTTCATCTTTGTATTTGTAGACTCATTAAGTTAAAAAATACTAGCTGTACAGAAATTATTTATGACAATTAATAAATATAAAGCTGAAAAAAAGATTATACTGGGCAAAAAGTACCAAATAAAAAATTGTCTTATAACTTAAATAAATAAAATGAACGAACGTAAAAAAAATATATCTGAACATTTTTTCAAAAGCAAAACTCTTTTCTGTACTTCTGTAAAACTCTCAATATATCACATGACACAAAACAAACGAAGATTCTTTATAGACTTTCCACTACTTATCACAACTCAAAGAGCAAATCAAGAGCTTGATAAATATTACAAGGATCAAAAAAAAGTACTCCAATGTGATGAGTAAAGATTTAAGTATTCCAATATGATGAAAAGATTTACTTTAAAAAAAAAAAAAAAAAAAAAAAAAATTTGAGATTTAATAATGAAAAGATTTACTTTAAAAAAAAAAAAAAAAAAAATTAATAAGCGATAATATGCTACTTAAAACTATCAGTATGATCTGATTTCTCCTTTCTGGCTGAAAATTTTGCTTAAAATTTGTTTAAAACTTTGTATTTTTCACTCTAAATTACAGTTAGTACTTTCTTCATTTAGAGAAGCGGGGGGAAGGGAATCCTTGGCTTAATTCGAAAAGGAATATTATAATAAATGGCAGAAGCAATTATTAAATACAGGAAAAAATTTAAAATAGAAACAAATATATAAAAACTTGAAGAAAAGTTAACAGTGCTACGGAAATCTCTATCTCACTCACACACACACACACACACACACACACACACACACACACACACACACACACACACACACACACACACACACTCTTCTCTCTCTCTCTCTCTCTCTCTCTCTATATATATATATATATATATATATATATATATATATATATATATATATATATATATATATATATATATATATATATATATATATATATATATATATATATATATATATATATATAATATATATATATATATATATATATATATATATATATATATATATATATATATATAATATATATATATATATATATATATATATATATATATATATATATATATATATATATCTAAAATTCTTTCTCTTATCGCTTCCAAGCAATGTCTTAAAACCTTTTATTTATTTCGTAAGATTTTTACCTCATCTTGACAACTGCATATATATATATATATATATATATATATATATATATATATATATATATATATATATATATATATATATATATATATATATATATATATATATATATATATATATATATATATATATATATATTTTTATTTAAATCTAAAATTTTTAAATAATATAAAAATTTATATATATATATATATATATATATATATATATAATATATATATATATATATATATATATATATATATATATATATATATATATATATATATATATATATATCAACAGGCTGACCTGTCATGCCGAAACACTCTCCAAAATGTGGGGACGATATATACTCACAGTAACCACGTAACGCTAAAGTATGTAACAGACCAATGGGGGCCGGTAACCAATGGCTTTCGCCTCTTGATCACAGCGTTCAAAGATAAACGTAAGTATATATATATATATATATATATATATATATATATATATATATATATATATATATATATATATATATATATATATATATATATATATATATATATATATATATATATATATATATATATATATATATATATATATATATATATATATATATGTGTGTGTGTGTGTGTGTGATGAACTTTAAATTAAAGTTTTGTTTATATTGTATTATTTTATTATT
>SEYY01024730.1:27500-32500 GCA_009176605.1 Armadillidium nasatum | reverse complement strand
TATATATCCTCCGTTAGGAAAGGCCAGCGGCTTACAAAGTTTTTTACTACAGTTCAGGTGTAAAAAAATAAGGTTATTGAAATCAAAGGCTGACATGACTAAACACACAACGACTGAAAAGATATATATATATATATATATATATATATATATATATATATATATATATATATATATATATATATATATATATATATATATATATATATATATATATATATATATATATATATATATATATATATATATATATATATATATATATATATATATATATATATATATATATATATATATATATATATATTGTGTTTAACCTTCTACTTTTGTTGTCTTTTTTTACTTCAACTGTTATTCCTGTTTTAGTGTTTTATCTTTTATTATTTTATTAAAAGTGGTTTTAAAATTACACATATATATATATATATATATATATATATATATATATATATATATATATATATATATATATATATATATATATATATATATATATATATATATATATATATATATATATATATATATATATATATATATATATATATGCACTATATACATATATTATCATATGTGTCAACATGTTCATGCATTATTGTTATAACAATATTTTAGACTGTGTTTGGAATTTTATTTGAATTTTAGGAGCGACTTCTTCTATTTTATTTGCAACAAATTCAAATATATATTTTTCAATACAAAATTTTTTTTTCTTTTTCAAAAATTTTTAAACCTTTTTCACAGATGTCAATTTTTTTTTGATAAAAAAATAAATATAAATTATATATATATATATATATATATATATATATATATATATATATATATATATATATATATATATATATATATATATATATATATATATATATATATATATATATATATATATATATATATATATATATATATATATACTGGATTGAAGGCAAGATCTAGTTAAATAAATAATAATGGTATGGGAGCTGTGTTGTGGAGCAATGAAAGCCGTCTTCCGTGGCTCAAACGGTAGAGTAATTGACTGACGTGCTTGAGGGCGCCGGTTCGATCCCACCTGGGGATCTTAGGTATATACTACCTAGAAAAGTTCCTCTCCTCGAATAGGGAAATGCCAGTGAGATGTGAACTTTTTTTATGAAAAAAAAAAAAATATAATTATATTATATATATATATATATATATATATATATATATATATATATATATATATATATATATATATATATATATATATATATATATATATATATATATATATATATTATATATAATATATTTTCAAACATATTTAGAGCCATTCTATACGAGCCCTTAAACTGCCGCATTTTCAGGACAGTTCTCTACAGTTGCAAGAAACAAAATAAAGATCGGCATTGAAAACATTTAAAGTTTTTTTAAATTGCCAACATTGGGTTAACGCCTAGACATTTGATGCTTGAAGCTTACGTATATAGATGGAACAATGAACTATTTATTGACTATTCAACTGATGTTTGCAATGCTCTCGCAACCACCCTGTTTAAAGTGCTCATATGAAATGGCCCTTAGATACACGGATATTATCTAAAAAGCACCAAAACTTCCTCTAAATTAACTAAAATATCCCGATGGGGAAGGGTTTCTTTACTGAAATGGGAAGAACAGGGCATAGTAAAGTTGTTAGCATATAAGAATCCATAAGAAAATATGTACGAAATATGGTTTATCATTAAAAAAGGGTTTACTTATAACGGTAAATAAGAAGAGAATTAAGCGTCGCTCTTAGAATATTTATATGAATTACTTGGGCCTTTAACCACAATCATTACTAAACATCCAGAAGGAGGAAATCAGAAGGATAACACAGCAGAAAGAAAGGAGTATATGAATGAGAATTGCCTTGAAATAATGATTCTCTCTCTCTCTCTCTCTCTCTCTCTCTCTCTCTCTCTCTCTCTCTCTCTCTCTCTCTCTCTCTCTCTCTCTCTCTCTCGATTTTTTAGAATTTAAAATACCAACAAGCCACCACTAACAGTGGAGGCTTCCAATTTTTGTATAGATTAGAAAACTAGCATATATATATATATATATATATATATATATATATATATATATATATATATATATATATATATATATATATATATATATATATATATATATATATATATATATATATATATATATATATATATATATATATATATATATTAGTGATGGCATCCGCATCCGCGGAGCATCCTCATCAAAATTAACATCCTCATCCGCACTTTCGAAAATTCAACATCAGCATCCGCATCCGTACTTAACAAAAATTCAACATCCGCATCCGCATCCTCACTTTCGAAAATTCAACATCCGCATCCGCACTTGACAAAAATTCAACATTCATCGCATCTGCAAATGAGAAAATATGACATGCCCTCCCATCACTAATATATATATATTATATATATATATATATATATATATATATATATATATATATATATATATATATATATATATATATATATATATATATATATATATATATATATATATATATATATATATATATATATATTTGAATGAAAGGGGAAGTTATCATGTAGAAGTCTTTTCAAGCGACTTCCTTGAATTCACTTTCAAGTAACTTTATTATTATTATTATTATTATTATTATTATTATTATTATTATTATTATTATTATTATTTTATTTTAAATTTTTTTATATAATTTTTATTTTTCTTTAAAAGTTCTTGAAATATAAATATTTTTTTTTCTTTTCTTTCTTTCTTACATTAAGTGACGTCCTTTTCATGGAAGAACTTTTGTCTGTAGTTCTTCTTCGGACAGATATTTATTATTATTATTATTATTATTATTATTATTATTATTATTATTATTTCAAAAGAGCTTAGCTAACTCACTGTAATAGGGACACTCGAATTAGTTGTCCCATTTAAGAGGCATCCTTCGGGACACCCAAATTACTTGTTCCATTAAAAAGGCACGGTTCGGAACATGCGAATTACATTTCCCGTTAAAAAGGCATTCTTTGGGACATCCCAATTTCTTGTCCCATTAAAAAGGCACGGTTCAGAACATGCGAATTAATTGTCCCGTTAAAGAGACATCCTTCGGGACACCCAAAGTATTTTTTCATTAAAAAGGCATCCATCGGGACACCCAAATTACTTGTCCCATTAAAGAGGCACGGTTCAAAACATGCGAATTATTTAACCCGTTTAAAAGGCATCCTTCAGGACACTCAAATTACTTGTCCCATTAAAAAGGCAAGGTTTGGAACATGCGAATTACCTGTCCCGTTGAAGAGGCATCCTTCAGGACACCCAGATTACTTGTCCCATTAAAAAGGCACGATTCGGAATATGAGAATTACTTGTCTCGTTAAAGAGGCATCCTTCAGGACATACAAATTACTTGTTCCATTAAAAAGGCATCCTTCAGGAGACCTCAATTACTTGTCCCATTAAAAGGGCATCCTTCGGGGCACCCAAATTACTTGTCCCATTAAAAGGGCATCCTTCGGGGCACCCAAATTACTTGTCCCATTAAAGAGGCTTTCTTCTGAGCATCTTAATATTAAGAGAGTTAAGAAAGAGTTTAATCAAATTTTATTTTTACCGTACCTTTAAATTGGCAATTTAAATGTTGAAATGAGTGATAGTGACTGGGAGCAACCTTTTACACTGTTTTGTCTTACTATATATTTGAAGAGTATCTTCAGTCAACACTACCCTACAAGCATGTAGAATATGGTGCTTCGATATATATATATATATATATATATATATATATATATATATATATATATATATATATATATATATATATATATATATATATATATATATATATATATATATATATATATATATATATATATATATCATGAGTTTGAGATTTTTATTTAAAATTTTGCATAGCAAATAGTTTTCAAAATATTTTTTTTTTTTTTTTTTTTTTTTTTTCTTCAAAATTTGACAAAAAATAAATAAATAAATTAAAAAGGAAAAAGGAGCAATCAGAAAGCAAATATAATTTAGAGAATAAAACAAATAAGAAAAATTAATAACAAAGAGAGAAAAGAAAAAGAAAAAAGGGCAATATATATATATATATATATATATATATATATATATATATATATATATATATATATATATATATATATATATATATATATATATATATATATATATATATAGATAGATAGATAGAGAGTGATAGAAAGAAAGATAGATAGATAGAGACAGAGAAAGTGAGAGATAGATAGATAGATAAAGAGAAAGAGAGAACAAGAAGTTTATAGATAAAAAGATGGAGTGCAAAATATGAATATTTATATTTTTATTTATATTATATTTATAACTTTACAATAGTTCACTCTACAGTTCAGAATTGGCACTGCTGAGCCAGAGCCAAAGCAAGTGCCGGAGTTGCCAATATTGCCAAAGCCGGATTCGGAGCTGGAACTTGTGCCGGAACAAAATTATTTTTAATTATAAAAAAAAATGGGGTCCTGTTGCGGTCAATCTTAAAATGGAATGAGCTGGGCTGGGTATTTTATAATGATGGTCCCTATATATATATATATATATATATATATATATATATATATATATATATATATATATATATATATATATATATATATATATATATATATATATATATATATATATATATATATATATATATATATATATATATAGTGTCCCTAACGCTTGAACATATAGGGAATAAGTAAACGTTTCCATATATGATATTTATTAACAACATTTTAATTAGTTGGAATTTTCAATAACGTCTTCAATATGATTTGTATCATTTGTGAAGCACAGGTTGATGCGTTTTGTAAAATTCACGTGAACCCGATGTATTAAATCCACATTCCCGTCTATTTGAGCACACTCACTCTTTCTGCGTCCAATCAAGTGTGTTTTATAACGTGATTATGATTGAGTACTCTTTCTCCTTTACACCAGAAAAAAAAAAAGTCAAGGGGTCTAAG
>SEYY01024730.1:20000-22500 GCA_009176605.1 Armadillidium nasatum | reverse complement strand
AGTAATAATAATAATAATTTTAATAATAATAATAATAATAATAATAATAAAAGAAACAATAATAATAACAGGAAAAAATATAATAATAATATATAATAATAATGTTATAATTATAATATTTTTATAATAATAATAATAATAATAATAATAACAATAATAATAATAACGATAACAATAACAACTATAATCAAAATATAATAATAACAATACTAATAATAACGAAAATAATAATGATAATAATAATAATAATAATAATAATAATAATAGTAATAATAATAATAACGATAATAAAAATAATAACGATAATAATAGTAATAATAAAAATAAGAAAAACGATAACTAACAATAATAATAATAACAATAATAATAATAATAATAATAATAATCATCATCATCATGTTTTTCTTTTATCCAGTTTAGCACAAACCATCATTTTATCAAACATGTTTTACACAAGCTATTTTTTTTTTTTTTTTTATGAAACTCCGCCCAATTTGTCCTGATTTTCAGAAATTGAAAAAATAAGTCATTTTCAAATTTGAAGAGCAGCAAAAATTTTTGAAAACTTTTTTCATAATTTTAATATTAATTAAAAGTTTTATTTTAGTATATATATATATATATATATATATATATATATATATATATATATATATATATATATATATATATATATATATATATATATATATATATATATATATATATATATATATATATTCGGGCCTATATATTAAGAATTCATTCTTTCTCTATTTCTGAAACTCCGAACGAATTTTATACGACAAATAGTCGCTAATATACGTCGGATTCCTTATTATCATAATTAGTTTTTATTTACTATTATCATTATTATTGTTATTATTATTATTATTATTATTATTATTATTATTATTATTATTATTATTGGTTTTATTACTATTTATATTATGTACAATAGACGAGTCTTCAAACCCACGTAACAGAAATATCCAAAAATGAACCTTATGTATAGGAACCATAAGGGTTATTTTAAGATATTTTTGTATGTAGATTGGAATATTTATCTTGGGTCGGATATATATATATATATATATATATATATATATATATATATATATATATATATATATATATATATATATATATATATATATATATATATATATATATATATATATATATATATATATATATATATATATATATATATATATATATATACATATATATATATATATATATATATGGGTCGGAGAGTAGGATTGAAAAAGGATTAGACTGTATAGAAAGGCGTATCGCACGAGCCCTTCTCAATGGAGGAGGTATGCGACGGGATAGTTCAGAAGAGCAGTGTTTATTGTAATAGCGATAGAATAGAAAGAGTAGCGCAACAATTCTACCGGCAGAAAATGACTGGAGAGAATTAGTGAGAGGGGAAGAGTTGACAAGACGAAAATCCCTAGACTCCATCTTTTCCAGGATATCTATATGAGTGGACCATCCCAGTTGTATGAAACGTACTCAATACAAGGGAGAAAAATACCCCTATAAAAAGCAGGCAACTGGGGTGGCGAGAAGAAATTACAAAGGCGCCTCAGAACATCCAACCTTTTAAAAGCTTATTTAGAAAGAAAAGTAATGTGATCTTTAAAAGAAACACCGAGAATTTTAAGGATAGAAGAAAGTTTGAGTTGTGTGCTTTCGAAGAAGATATTATAGTTTTGTGGAAGGTTGTGTCGAAAAGAGAGATGGAGGAATTGAGTTTTTGAGACATTGAAAACGACCATGTTTTCTCTGTCCCAGTTTGAAATACGAGAAAGATAAGAGGTTAGTTGCTCCAAAGCTACCTCCTTGCGTCAATTAACTACTATTATTATTATTATTATTATAATTAACTTTTTTTTATAGTGGATGCCAACACAAACTATGGAACGAATGGAATGTTTGGCTCAATGATATCTGAGAAGCCACCCCCGGCTTACCCGGGACCCCAACACACAATAGTTCTTCCTCCAGGTATGTTTCTATTCTTCTTGTTTTTCAAGGTTATATTAACTTCCTTATTTTTCATGTTATGTTATTTTCATTTGTTTTTATGGTCATATTAAGTTCATTTATTTCAAGGCCATTTTAACTTCATTATCATCATTGTCATGTTATTTTAATTTGATTTTATGGTCATATTAAGTTCATTTTTTTAAGGTCATTACTTCATTATTATCAGTCATATTATTTTTATGTTTTTATGGTCATATTAAGTTCATTTTTAAGGTCATTACTTCATTATTATCACTCATATTATTTAAATTTGTTTTTATGGTCATATTAAGTTCATTTTTAAGGTCATTACTTCATTATTATCACTCATATTATTTAAATTTGTTTTTATGGTCATATTAAGTTCATTTTTTTAAGATCATTACTTCATTAATAATTATCATTGTCATATTATTTTAGTTTGTTTTTATGGTCATAATGACAATTCTCATTAGTATGTCTGAAATAAAAATATTTGTTA
>SEYY01024730.1:0-15000 GCA_009176605.1 Armadillidium nasatum | reverse complement strand
ATAATAAAGTGTGGCCTATTCTTTACTAGTATAGACAGAAGTTATTTGTGAGTTTTGTCCATGTAATAAAATAGACTTTATATATATATAATGTTTCTTATCCAATATTTTTTTTTTTTAAGGTTTAAAATGTTTTTGTAGTTTCTGAAGAACCACACGAGGCTCGTACTAGCTTCAAACTTTCAATTATATATATTATAATGATTATTTTCAGATTCTACTGTCTAGTCGAACGTACAAACAGGTTTTTTTGTGTTTGTTTTTTTGGGGGGAGGGAGCAAACCCCACCAACGATGGGCATATGCCCTTCAAGTCAACACAATTTCAAAGCAAGTGAACGACTCGCAGTGAGGGATCGTGATGCTCTCCTCTCCAAACTTGCTTGTACAGGCAGAAGAATGGGTCACGGGCCTACAAGACACAGAGGAATTACCCAGTTGAACTTTATTCTTGTTTGACAGTTCAAAAATAAAGAAAAGAAAAAAAAATTTGGAAAACGCTGGTTTGGGAATTTGACTGAAAGCAATAAAGCAAATGAATAGAATTTTTTTTCTTTTTTTTTTTTTGGTTTTAAGATTCGGGGTATGCTTTTAATTTTGATGATCTTTCAATATCTGCAATACCCGATATACTATCAACCTTCAACATCATTTATAAAAACGGGAATAAATTTTTTTTTTTGGCATTTTGCAAGAGAACAATTTAAATTTTGAGTTTATAATGTCACTTCCCAGTAATCTTAAAACTTAAAAGGTTTACATTTTTTGATAGTGCTGGTCGTTCCCAATTATTTTTCATATTAAAATAAATCAGTTTTAACTATCACAAGACAGAATTCAAAAATTTTTTTTAAAAAAGTTACTGATTTCCTCCTCTGTGGTCCTAGTTATTTAAGGAAAAAAAAAATGAAAAGATAATTTATTTACCAAATAAGTTTCATTTAGTTACATCCTTTATGTTTAAGCAACACTACTTTGTTCTAGTTTTCGAAAGGCATCAAAAATTCAATAAGCTAAAAAAAAAATTTGGATTCTTTCATGTAAACCAGGGAGGTTCATGCTTATTTTTCTATACTAGTGTATTAGATTTAGATCACGCCCCCCCCCCCAACACGTCTAAATTTATGATTATATATATATACACACACGCACATGAGCAAGCGACTTCAAAATTACGTAAATTGAACCTGGAAATTTAGTTCATTAGTTCAACTGAAAATGGAACTCTTGCATTGGTAGACTTCATGTTGGGGTTACACAAACTATGAAAAGTAGGATCATATAATACCCAGTATTTTTACATAGTTTGTCCCCTCCCTCACTTTGGTCTACTTTAAGGTAGATGTTATATTATTCATAATCTTTCTGATAAAACATCTTGAGTAGAATGAACAGGTCACGTAAATCTGGTCAATTTGTGTATCAAAGGTTTCTCAAGTATTATATCCACAATAACTCTTACATGCCAATGCATTATTGCTATTAAAAAGAAATAAATAATAATAATAAAAAACTATGCTGTGAATGACCATAAATTTGAAACTATAACATACTAATTAACCAGTTTCCTGATCTAATTTATCTATTATATAAAGGTAAAATAAAATCGGATCAAAGACAGAAATTGTTATTAATAGGAAACATTGCATTTTTAATACAAAATGTAATAATAATAATAATAATAATATAATAATTATTATTATAATAATAAATGACCTTAAGAAAAAAAAAAAAAAAGATTCCTAAACATTAACATAAAATAAAAATAATAATAACAATACTATTTATTAAATATAATGCCAATGATATTTGCAGCCTTTAAAATTTATATTTAAAAAAAAAAATATAATAAATAAAAATACCAATAAAAAATACAATAAAATACCACTAACTCCTAAAAATAAAACCTTTAAAAAACAAAATAAAATATTTTTTTTTGGGGGGGGGAGAAAAAATAAAATAATAAAAAAAAAAAAATTAGCAAAATCACATCTATTAATAAAAGTACATCCAGCCTTATATCCTATATGTAATTAATAAGCCCTATATTATTAACATAGGCCTACCCTACCATATGAGGTGTTATCAATATTATTATTATTAATTAACCCAAGTTACTGGTGCATAGTCAGTTCTTTTTATTATAAAAACTAATTTAATAATAATAATAATAATAATAATATAATATATATATATATATATTATATATATATATATATAATATATATATAATATATATATATATATATATATATATATTATATATATATATATATATATATATATATATGAAAAATGGGCGGGTGATCTCAAGATTTGGAACAAAGACCCACAAAGTGTGGTGGAGTGTCAGACGACGTGGCATTTCTCTCTTCTCGCAATGGACAAATTTTGATAATATATAATATATATATATATATATATATAATATATAATATATATATATATATATATATATATATATATATATATATAAAAAATATAAAAAAAAAAAAAAAAAAAAAAAAAAAAAAAAAAAAAATTATATATATATATATATATATATATATATATATATATATATATATATAATATATATATATATATATATATATATATATATATATATATATATATATATATATATATATATATATATATATATATATATATATATATATATATACTGACCCATAAAACGATACCCAAGCTAACAAAATCATACAAGGGGAGGGGTTGGGGGGAGAAGGTGAAAGGGGTCTTCTCTTATCATTTTTTTTTTTTCATTTATTATTATTACTTTTTTATCTACAACGATACACAAAATTTAAGTTTGCATTCACTTTATCCTTACACGCTAAATATGCACAATTTTTAAAATCTTTGTTTAATCCATTTTCAAAGTTGTGTTTGATAATCTGTAAAAAATAAAATAAAAATTAATTGATAAGTAATAATAATAATAAGTAATTGTAGTAATAATAAAAATAATAAATAATAATAATAATAGGTTCAAATCCTTTTATAAGGCAGAAAAAGTACAAGTTAGCATTCACAATGTTCTTTATATATATGGTATATATTTTTTTTTTTGTGGGAAGAAAACTAAGACAACTTTTTAACACCTTGATTAAGTATCCAATATGGAGGGTTTAGGTCAGGTAACCAACTACCAAAAAAAAAAAAGTGGGAAAAACCCTGTAAAGAAACTTCTGACAACTATGTATTTACGGATTATAACTTGGAATAAACTTGTAAAAAAAAAATATTTTCGATAATAGGTAATAAATTTCCAAATGCTTCATACAAGCAATTCTCTAATTTCTTCGATCATATACAACCTTGATCCCTTACTTTCAAAAAAAATTTTACAGTAAACTTAACTCATCCAACATAAGAACAATATATATATATATACCACAGAGCTTTCCCAATTCTCTCTCTATATATATATAACTAGCACTATAACTATAATTCTATGTCAAATCTAAAATAAATTCACACAACCTACTAATTTTACTCCACAAGTCATTCAAACAAGCCATTTGCAGAATAACGAAATGATATAAAATCCTATTTTCTAGAAAAAGAGAAACTACTCCCAAACCGTGCCTTTCATGTGCCAAATTATGAGCCCGCTTCTCGTCTAGGGCACACTTCCTAGGTATACGCCACACAGGACAATGTACACGTAGATCAGAATGGCATACCCCTTCACTACGCAATCCAATCCTAAAAGCTCCCAATTTTCATCCATGTTAGGCAACAAATCTTTTGGTATTATGCAACTTATTGAAATGCACCACTTGATTACGTTCATACTTAATAACTAACATGTTCTGGGAAGTCAAGAGCCTCTGCTTCTAATACAACAAGATCAGGCTTCCTTTATTGTCTCTACACTTCAACAAATTTCAGACAATATCATTTACACCGAAGCATTTAAGACTAATGAACTAAGTCTTTGTAGAAAAACTTTTCGGCTTTAAAACAACTGACAATACCAATAATGCAAAGGCAAATGAGTTCGAGCAAATAATCTTGTCAAAAATTTTAATTGATATATAATCAAATAAATTTGTACTTTAAATAAACCTGCGTCGGTCGGCAGCACTATCACTATAAATTTTAATAGAGTAGGATGAAGAAAAGGACAAAAGTTCAGTTTTGTGGATTTCACAAGCTTAGGGTTCGAGCTGGCAACATAGGATTACACAGATATAAATGTCAATTTACAGCTAAAAGAGCCAATTACTTGAGTAGACACACAAAGCATTTCATCGTAAACTTTCAGCTGTTCAATATGATTTGTAGCAAGTTTCATACACCAATCACGATACTCTCACACTATTAAAACGCTATTGACACATCATAACATCTCCACAAAATGTGTGACTAAACTGCAATTTCAACCCATGTAGCTTAAATCTCGAAAGGTGAAAACGACTTACTATAAAGGAAAAATTCTATAAATCAATATCTTTCACCTAGTCAGCAAAACACCTAACAATTTCCCATTCATTAAGATGTCTTTCCAACTTGATCAATAATCTGTAAAAACCATTTTAAATGCCAGTCCTTCATTAAGGTTTTTCCCGTGAGTGGTTAAGGTAACAAGTACTGTGCGCGCGTGTGTTTTGTGTAAATATATATATATATATATATATATATATATATATATATATATATATATATATATATATATATATATATATATATATATATATATATATATATATATATATATATATATATATATATATATATATATATATATATATGAAAATTAATTTTTAAACACAATCCATTAATAATAATTGTAATAATAATAATAATAATAATAATAATAATAATAATAATAATAATAAATAGCAAGCAAAGCACTATCAAAAAAATAAATAAATAAAAATAATAATAATAATAATAATAAAAATCTCTTAAAAAGCTTTCCCTTGCATTCAAAAATAATAAAAAGAAAATAAAAACTTACCTTCAGGTCACTCAAAAGAAAAATTTGTACAATGGTCAGTGTGTGTGTATTATATTAGCAAAACTTCTTCATTCCACACCCATTGTTGTTGGCAACTGATTACTATTTGCACGACTCGTTGAATCAGTTGCATTCGAGCTATTCTGACTCACAGAATTTGTAGCAGAAGGGGTACCAAGGGATGAACTAACGTTTCTGTTAACATTGTTGGAGCCAAAAGAATTGAATGGGCTTGGATTTTTTATTGGAGATCCTCCTGCTATCGGAGTGGAGAAAAGTGTATTTTTGGATGGAGAGGACTGTTGAGCAGGAGAGAGCGATGATGATTTTATTGGAGAATGAGGTACAGCGGGTGTTGCAGATTTACTTAGTTGTTCCGAGGATTTGGGTAATGATGTTGGTCCTTCAGTCGCTTGCTGATTTGCGGGACTTGAAGATGATTGTGATAATGAAGAACTATTGGGTGAGGTTTGTTGTGCTGGAGATGGAATTATTGAGGTTTTCAAAGGGCTAGAAGCGTTAACTGATGATGGTGACTGTTTTGGTTGATTCTCAGAAGATACAGTCGTTTTAACTGAATTTAAAGCATCAGGTGTTGATTTAACTGGACTTGATGAACCAAATGATTGCTTTGTTGGACTGGAAACTGATTCAGTGGATGCATTTACTGGACTTGAAGAAAGGGCTGTAGGAGATCTAATGGCTGAATTTGTAACAGTAGATACAGGTGTTTTTGGTGGAGTTTGTGCTTCATTTTCAGATTGTGTCCCTACTTTTGACGGAGAATCACTCGAAGGCTTTGGGGGAAGTGATGGAGCCGTTGCAGTAGGAGTTGGTTTAGGAGGAATAGGAGGTGCTTCAGCGGATGCTGAAGTTGAATCGGAATCAGACTTTTTAGGTTCAGCAGTTTTCTCTGAACAAGACTGTGGTTTTTTATCTGTTGTGGCAGGTAACGTGACCGATTCTTTCTCTCCAGTACTTGAGGATGAAGTTATAGGTTCTGAAGAAGAATCATCAAGTTTCTTTTCACTTGATTCTTCTTTCTCCCCTGAGTCAGAAGAGGACACTTTCTCTTCCTTCTCATCAGATTCTGATGAAACTTTTGACTGAGAGGTATCTCCTTTAACATTTTTATTTGCATCTTCTTTTTTGGTGTCTTCTTTATCTACTTCCATCTCTTCTTCTTCTTCCTCTTGTTTCTCCTCTTCCTCTTCATCACTCGGAGGTTCTACTTCAACTTGCTTTTTCGGTTTCCTACCTTTTCTACCTCCTAATATATATATATATATATATATATATATATATATATATATATATATATATATATATATATATATATATATATATATATATATATATATATATATATATATATATATATATATATATATAATCTGGTATTAATTTAATTTAATTTTCATATTTCATTTTCTATTGCCATTTTTAAAAACTATGTTACTGCTGATTCAATTATAATTACTATTTAGAAATTTCAAACTCGAAATTAAATTCTTTTTTAATGCACCTAATGCTGTTAAACATGTTGCAAAAAAGGCTGATGAGCATGAGTATCCGAGTCTTTGACGATGTAGATTTAAAATAAAAATTATTCAAAGGGTGATGAAAAATTATATGCCTTACAATAACAATACCCAAAATTTAAAATATAAAATAGTATAAATACAAATATTAATAAATTTTTGGGCAACGCCAGACTCGGAATTAATTCTCACTGGAGTCAGTCTTAAACGTGCGAAATGTAAGAAACTTCAGAATCAATAATATTAAATTATTGTACAACTACAGCCCAAAAGCAAGCACCCTCCCTTACTCTGTCTATGATGCTAGGTAGAAATTCTAATTTGGGTTCTGTGCTAATAATTATTAAATCACATTTGATGGATTAGTACTTTCCAGTATCTTTAGAAAATATATATATATTTTTTTTTTGTTCATTAATTAAGCTACATATTCCCAGTCATTTAAAATTAAACCTAACCTAGCATGCTTATATCATTTACTCATAAAAGAAAAAATTATCATCACAACAAAGGGTAAGTATGCAAGAAATTTAAATGATTATAAGAAACTAGGATATATTGCAACTATAGCTGCAAATCTCAATTAAACATTGAACATTAAGGAACAGTGTATTTACCATTATCCATCATAAGCTACTTCTACTACATTTTAAAATTTAAGAATAGACTAGTATACACAGAATATAAAACCATATTATATATATATATATATATATATAATATATATATATATATATATATATATATATATATATATATATATATATATATATATATATATATATATATATACATACAGTACTCAGACCTGGGGAATATTCATGAGCGGTTAAGCAATAGCAAAGCTTACTCATGTGGCAGACACTCTTACCAATTGATGATGATAATAATGATAATAATGATAATAATAATAATAATAATAATAATAATAATAATAATAATAATAATAATAATAATAATAATAATAATAATAATATAATAATAATAAAAATTAAAAAATTAAAAAAATTAAAAAAAAAAAAAAAAAAAAAAAAAAAAAAAAAAAAAAAAAAATATATATATATATATATATATATATATATATATATATATATATATATATATATATATATATATATATATATATATATATATATAATATATATATATATATATATATATATATATATATATATATATATATATATATATATATTTTACCAGTGGGAGTGCTTGCAGCTTCTCTGGATCTCCTCTCTCTCTTTGGAGGAGGAGGAGGGGGAACATAGACAACACCTTTAGTAGATGATCTTGTTCTTCTTCTTCCTGGTGTTTCTGTATCATCAAACCCCATATTTTTCAACAAAGTTTTCCCTTCTTCTGCCGCCTTCTCAGCAATACTATAACGCCCTCTTTTCCTTGGAGAAGATTTTGTTGGGGATGCATTTTCTGTCTGTAAATAATAATGATATTCAATAAAATAATAATAATTTTAATATGAAAAATATTTATTTACAAGGACACTATTATTGGTTTTTAAAATTATAAATTGGCAAACGAAATTCGTATCTAATTGTGTGTCCTCTAAGCATTTTTCTATCCTTTCAGCCCTATACAAATAAAAGTACAGATTTTAAACCTAGTTTAATGTGAAAACAATAATAATAAAAATAAAGATACTCTTCTTCTGATTATGATGATGATGATGACGATAATAAATAATAATATAATAAACTAATATAAGTAAATAAATATGCTAACCTTGAATAAGAATATAAGAGGTTTTATTAAGTTCTAATAAAACAAACTAAAATAAATCTGTCAAAATAAAATTCTTTTCTTAATCCATAGCAAATAATGCTTATAATGATAACTTCAAAAATTCTCACACCACCAATCTTTATTTAAGTAATAATAATAATAATAATCTTGACTTCCTACTATTATTGTCTATCATCAAACAATGTTTCAAGAGGTAAGCAAAAATACTCATTCACATTGTTGGTTTGACAAGCATTTTTTTTATTCTCATTGTTTGTTTGACAGGCATTTTTTTTTTTAAATTCATGCTTTTATGGTCAACATGATGATTTAATGTGTGTGCGTACATGTATGTGTGTGCGCGCATACATAGGTGTTGTGTGTGTGTGTGCATACGTAGGTGTTGTCTATTATGATTTTTTTTTTTTGTCCAATGTAATATTAATGAAATACAAATGATTTGTAAAAGCTAAAAAAAAGAAATGACTCATTTTTTTTAAAGATAGAAATAATGATTCAGCAAAAAAAAAAATTTTTCCTACCATCTGGATGAGATTCTAAGGGTTAAGAAATTAGTAAATCCACTAAAATATATTATCTTCATCATAGGTGTTACATATTTAAAATAAAAAAAATAAATGTACCAAAACTATTTCAAAAAAAAAAAAAATCAATTTAGGGAATTAAGAGAGATAATAAGGATTTAAACAAAGATTTTCCATTTGTAAACAACTTCTTTGAAAATATTTTTAATTTCTGTGGTGAAAATGTCTTCCAAATTATTGTAATCGCTCTGCTGTACATAAGTGTAAACTAACGTAATAAAACAGTTGTTAAGTGCCTATTCAATATTTTTAGATTTTCTAACCTTTCAAAAATTGCTAATTTTATATATATATATATATATATATATATATATATATATATATATATATATATATATATATATATATATATATATATATATATATATATATATATATATATATATATATATATATATATATATATATTATAGAGGATTAAGCCTTGCAAATTAGAAAGCATATCTCATAAAAAAAAATTTTATGTAGACTAAACTGCAAAATCATAAAAAATTTCCTATTACATCACTGAAATTTATATCAACTTGTGAAATCTTAAAAGATATTAAAGTATATATATATATATATATATATATATATATATATATATATATATATATATATATATATATATATATATAATATATATATATATATATATATATATATTAGGGATGGAGTGAAGTATTGGTATCGGTATCGGCCTTTTCAGTATCGGTATCGGTATCAGCCAAAAATTTTGGTATAACAGTAAAGTATCAGTATCGGTATCGGCATATTTTTAGGTATCGGTTTCAGGGAATTTTTAGGTATCAGTATTGGTAAAAATTTTGGTATCATATATATATATATATATATATATATATATATATATATATATATATATATATATATATATATATATATATATATATATATATATATATATATATATATATATATATATATATATATATATATATTTTTTTTTTTTTTGTCAAATTATATGTTAGGAAATTTCCAGAATGAAGGCAAAATTAAATTACAGTCCAACATGTTCCAATATATAGTGTTTGAAAGTGTACAAGTGAAATTAAGTTGGGACCATATAAATGAATTGTGTTCCAGACTTCACCACTTGAGTACATGTAGGATTGAGTATAGCAATTAAGTCTAGAGTCTGAAATTTAAGACAGAAAGGAGTGGTCTGAGCCATTCTCATAGAGATGTGTGACTGGAGTAAACTCCAGTTTATGTGTAATGTAAATGTAAAAGCACTTTCTAATGTAATAGTGACGGTATAAAGTGAGGAAACAATTCAATGAGTGGATACTAGAGAGTGTTTGAGAAAAAAAAAATTTGAAGACAAAAAGAAAGACTTAATCTTTTCAAGGAATCACTCCAGATGTGTGAGGCATACTCTATATGGGGGCAAATAACACCCCTATAAAGTACAAATGACTGGTATGGCGTGAAGAATTTTGAAAACTGAATATCCTCCTTTAGAAGCTTGTTTAGAAATAGTAGAAGTGTGATCTTTCTTTCCAAAAAACCATCACAAGAAAAGGAAAGACCAAAAATATTAAGGGCAGACAAAAAAAAGTTTTGAATTTTGTGTTTTCAAATATGTTAATAGTTATGTAGAGGATTGAATAGAAAGAAGGAACTGAGTTTTTGAGATATTAAAATGAACAATGTTTTCTATACCCCAATTAGAAATTTGAGAAAGAAAAGATGTTAACTGCTCCAAGGCCACCCTTCTAGCATCAATTAGTTGTTGTTGGGTTGGATCTCTTTCAAAATAAAAGCATAATGAAAGGTGGAGTCATTGGCATAAGAGTGGAAAGAGAAGAAATAGAAAGGCCATTATGACAAGTGAGAGATTTTGGATAGGACAGAACCCTGAGGACCACCACAATTTATAGATTTAAAGGGCATGAGGAAGAGAGACTACAAAAATCATTGCATTTTCTATGGAGATAAAGTTTTTGGTTTGGTTTCACAGAGAATAGATTATAACAAATTCTGGGATAAAATAGTAAGAATTGTGTGTTTCAGGAGTTTGATAACAAATAGAATAGAAAATGAATTCACCAGTTATAACTTCAGAACTAGCAGAAAGCCATTGACAGTAGTGAACATTGAGATTACCTAAAATGAATTCAGAGAAATGAGAAGATGAGAATGTGCTCTATTTTGGTTTAGTCAAAGAATTTAGGATAGTCAGCAGAGTTAGATAAATTAGCAGAAGAAATAAATAGTCATAGATTGGAGATAGAGCCTAAACAAAAAGGTTGAAAATTCCAGACATGAAAACAATCATTATACTACAAAATAAAAAAATAAATTTTTTTTTCTGATTCACAATAGTGATTCAACAGGTTTACCTAGGCCAGACTAAGTTAGAATTTGAAAAACTGTTAAGATATAAAATTATCAATATAACCTGTATTTATACATTTCATTGTTATTTTATTGCTGTGTATCAAATTTGTATCATTTAGCTACATATTTCAAAATTATTTTGTTTATACTTTCAGTCACTATGGTTAAAAGATCAGCTTCAGCAGTATGGGAGTCCTTTACAATGTTTCAGGATAGGCTCAAAATAGCTAAATGTAACATCTGTAGCCAGGAAATTAGAAGACCTCCAGGTGCCACAAGTAAAAAATTTTCAACCAAATCTTTATGGGGTATCTAAAATCAAAACACAAAGATGAACATTCAATAGCAGAAGAGGAATGGTCAAATGAAACAGAAAAGAGAAAAAAAAATATTGAAAAAAGAAAAATCTTAATTTTCTTATATTTTGTTTGATTTAATCCACCATTAAAAGGTATAATTTGCAATTTTAACCCTGGCAGGTAAACCCTTGTATCTCTGGGGCCAGGATTGGCCAGGACTGGGGCTCCAGTCAATCCATAATTTCAAATGACCAGATATTGTTTTGATCCACTAAAAGTTACTAACATAAAAATTTCCAAAAATCTTAGAAAAGTTAATGAGGATCTCATTGTTAAATGTAAAGGGAAATTAACCTTTGATATGAGGCTTTACTTCAGTTGTTAAAAAGAGACTGAATAATAACCTAGAAGAACTGAAATCTTTATCCTAATACTGATAAAGCTCAGTTCATTGATTCAAGTGAATCAGAACTTGAAAATTTTGTTGTTGAAACTCACTACCTGATAATGAAATAGTTTTATTACACTTTTCTGAAAATTATTCCTTCATTATTAAAGATGCAGCACAGAATTTCCACTGGGAAAATCCTCAGTATACAATACATCAATTTGTTTTGTATTAGAGGAATATGGTTTTAAATATTACAAAGAACACAAGTTTCTGCTTTTCCATCACCCTAGAAACATTTCACATATCAAAATACACATACTAACATTACAAAGCTGCATTATTATTTTACTGATGGCTGTGCTGGCCAGTACAAGAATGGATTAACTTTTCAAATACCTGTAACCATCATAATGATTTTGGGCTTAGTTGTGAATGGCATTTCTTTGCCACCAGCCATGGCAAAATTGGATGCAATGGAATTGGGGGAACCATTAAGTTACAACTAAGGCCAGTCTAAAACTTTTTAATATATATTAAATGTTTTTTTTTAAATATTCAAATTCAAACTAGCTGATAAAATTTGATATATATAAAAATGCTCTGAACTGAGGTTTTATAACTTGTCCAATTTTATCCACTCTAAAAGTTATTAAATACAGATAAATTGTAAAAATATTTTAGCAAATTTATAAATAAAAATCTTAAAAGTTTAATACAAATTTCTAAATACAAATCTTTTTTTGAGTTTAATATAAGAAATTTATGTTACAAATTTAATATATATATATATATAATATATATAATATATATATATATAATATATATATATATATATATATATATATATATAATATATATATATATTTTATTATATTATTATTTAATTACCCATAACTTATTCCTTTTCAAAATTTGAAAAATGAATATTTAATAAAATTAGCCAATTCAATTTTCGTATGTTTAAGATTCACATGTATAAAAATAACATTTTAGCTTTATCAGGTTAAAATCTATTTCTCTTTCTGAACTAAAGATGTTACTGTCTTTGTTAAACATCCTCTCACTGAATATGATAAATGGAGAAGAATATGAGCATTTTCTTTCAAAGGGCTGGAAATAATTTTTCTCAATGCTGAATAATGAGTTTCTCAAAATTAAAGATACTTAGTGATTATACTTATAGCCTAATTGAGTAGGTATGTCTAATAGTATTTATAATGAAAAGGTATATTATTATATAACCTTGTTAACTGCTTTCAATTGTTATGATAATAGACTAGAAGATTGCTCTGGATTGCCAAGATATTTTGTCTTAAAGTTTAAATATATATATATATATAAATATATAATACACTACACCATATCCTGCATGCTGCAGGGTGGTGTCAACTGCAAGAAAAAAAAAATTCCTGCAATTGTACTTGGGAAGAGGGAAAAACTGGTTAGAGGGTCCCCAGCCTCTAGAACTGAGCAAAGAACTATTCTTCATGATCCAACCCTGTCGCCTAATCCAAAGTCGTGTTTTTAAATTTTATATTCTTAATGCTAATGTTGAATTTTCCATTTAAGCCGAAAGTATGTTACCTAAAAGTTTTGATGTTCCACCAGAGATTTTGAAAAATAATTTGAGATTCATTTAATTTTGTTTTTGAAAAATACCGAAACTTTAAAATAAATGTTATTATTTTAAAGTTACTCGGAAAATAATTTTCTTTTCAATACACTTCTTAATCATTCTCTAAACAATCATTCCAATTTTAAGAATAGATTGTAATGGTTCCTATATCTTTTCTTCTCTTATCCGCTCCTCTTCCATGATGCTTTTCTTTTCCCATCTGTTTTAAGCACCTCCACTCCCGACGATATATATATATATAATATATATATATATTATATTATATATATATATATATATATATATATATATATATATATATATATATACAAATAATTTTTTAATTTTATTAACTATGAATTTCATGGATATATTTTAAATGGAAATAATAATTTAAGACTTGCACTAAAAATCTGATAACTTACTTTATATTGTCATTCTCTAAGGTAATCTTCCAGATTAAAGAGTCCCACCACCAATTTTCATGAAATTTACAGAAAAAATAATTAATATAAAATAATGAAGAGTAACCATATAATTTTTAATATAAATTTACATATTTTTTTAAATTTTTTGATAAGTTTTACTTTAGGTTTAATTATAAATAAATCTGGGAAAAATAATTCTGCCATATTTAAAAAACTATGGTAATCATACATTCACACAAATGGAAATAAATTACAGGATACAGCAGAATGATAAAGGAAAATATAAACTCAATCTATATTTTTATTGAGTTACAGGCCTATTTTATTCTGGCCATTCTTTATTATAATACACTTAAAATTTTTTCTCTAAGTTTTATGAAAGAAAATGATGATGCTCCCCTTAACCTGGATAATTACCTTAACTACATTTCCCTAACATGATTTAATTCAACATTCCATACATGATTTACAGAAATATCAAACAAGAAATTGCCTTAAAATTATTGATTTAAACGTTTAAAATTCAATTATATTTATAAGTAATATATATCTAACAAGAAATTGCCTAAAAATTATTGATTTAAACATTTAAAATTCAATTATATTTATAAGTAATATAGCTAATTATAACTGGCCTGCTTTTTAATAATATCATACAAGCAACAAATGTTATTTAAAAATAGTATTACAAGTATAAATCAATGACTCAAATGCTACACAAATTTTTTTTATCAAATTTAGGAAAATTTAAATGATGTATATAAATTGGGGGAACTTTATCATTTCTGATGTAGTTTGATTTTTTATTTAGAACTCCCATAAAATTAACATTTTCAACAATAGTTCTAGGTAGAACTAATATTTGGTAAATTGTTTGCTCTAATGTTATTGAGCACCTAAAATAATAGCCCAAATTATTAAACTGACGCATTTTCATTATGTCAATCAAGATTAGTTAGGAACATAGAGACAGTAAGAAGCCACAAGGGCCTATCGAGACTGTCCAGTCTAAACATATAATAATATCTATACTAATACATGCATGAAAGACTAGGTCTATCCTATCCCTA
>SEYY01024729.1:85000-87500 GCA_009176605.1 Armadillidium nasatum | reverse complement strand
TCGTGTAGTCGTTGTCCAATATATATATGTTCATCAAATGGTGCAGCAGATTATTCACTACATTTTTTTACTTCACTTAATAATAAAAATAATAATAATAATAATAATAATAATAATAGTGTTAAACATTGAATAAACTGCTTTGCTATAATTAATGGGCTTATAATGATTAGGATGGATAACGCGTCAATATTTTCTTTCACTTAATTTATAGCTGTATAATCTTTATATATATATATATATATATATATATATATATATATATATATATATATATATATATATATATATATATATATATATATATATATATATAAGTGCTGGATCAGATGTTGATGTCGAATTTTGATGAAGTGCGAAATGCGGATGTGGATGTTTAGTTTCGAAATGCGGATGCGGATGTTAATTTTGATGAATTTGCGAATGCGTATGCCATATATATATATATATATATATATATATATATATATATATATATATATATATATATATATATATATATATATATATATATATATATATATTATATACTATATATATATATATATATATATATATATATATATATATATATATATATATATATATATATATATATATATATATATATATATATATATATATATATAATATATATATATATATATATATATATATATATATATATATATATATATATATATATATATATATATATATAATATATATATATATATATATATATATATATATATATATATATATATTATATATATATATATATATATATATATATATATTATATATATATATATATATATATATATATATATATATATATATATATATATATATATATATATATATATATATATATATATATATATATATATATATATATATATATATATATATATATATATATATATATATATATATATATATATATATAAAGTTGAGATACCTTCTTTCCTAGAGAACCTTAATCTAATTAGAAAGGTTAAAGCCAATAAATACCAAGGCTTTCCACATTCTCATTTAATACATTGTGAACGTTACATACCGTATCTGAGCCTTCAGTCATTATAAAAGGAAAAGCCCTAGACCCCACCTTTTCGAGAAGAAGCTGTATGTGTGGAACCACCACAGATGTATGAGGCGTACTCCATATAGGGGCGAACAACACTCCTATACAGTGCAAGAAACTGGGGCAATGTGAAGAAATTCTGAAGGCACCTCAGAACACCCAACCTCTTAGAAGCATGTTTAGAAAGAGAAGTAATGTGATCTTTCCAAGAAAGATCACGAGAAAAAGAAACACCAAGAATATTAAGGAGAGATGAAGGCTTGAGTTGTGTGATTTCGAAGATATCATAGTTGTGTGGAAGATTGTGTCAAGGAGAGAGATGGAAGAATTAGTTTTGGTGGCATTGAAAACTACCATTTTTTCTCTGCCCCAATTTGAAATGCGAGGTAAATCGGAGGTCAGCTGCACCAAGGCTACCCTCCTTGCGTCTATTAACTACTGTTGAGAGGGGCGCCTTTTAAATAGAAAAGAGTAATGAAGGGTGGAGTCATCGGCATAGGAGGGATAGGAGATAAAGTAACAGAGAGGTCATTAATGGAAAGCAGAAAAAGTGATGGGGATAGGAGAGATCCTTGAGGAGCACCAGTATTAATAGATTTGAAGGACGAACGGCGGCCGTCTACAACAGCTACTATAGAACGATCAGAAAGGAATCAGAGTGAAGGATAGATTCCGAAAGAGGGAAGTTTAGCTTTCTGCCATACTTTATCGAAAGCTTTCGATACGTCTAGCACGATAGCAAAATATTCACAGAAATACCGAAGAGCGGAAGACCAAGATTCAGAGTGAAGGGAGAAAAGATCACCAATGGAGCGTTTCGTACAAAAGCCATACTGACGATCGGAAATAAGATTAGACGAATTGAGATGTTTCCAAATCTTCCTGTTAAGGATAGATTCGAAAACTTTAGAAAAAACGGAAGATAAAGAAATGGGACAATAGTTGAGGATTGAGAGGGACCCCCTTTTTTCGGCACAGACTGAAAGCACACGTTTTCAGCAAGAATGGAAGTTTGAAGTGGAGAGACATAGATGAAATAGTTTGCCAAGGCAGAGTGCAAGCTCTGAAGCACAAGTTTTGAGAACCACAGGAGGAATACCATAAGGACCGTACGCCTTCTTAGTATTCAAGCTCAGAGAGAGCAGAAAATGACGTCTTAGAAGAAAATATATATATATATATATATATATATATATATATATATATATATATATATATATATATATATATATATATATATATATATATATATATATATATATATATATATATATATATATATATATATAAAATTAGTGATGGATCTCATGTCTCATATTTTCTCATTTGCGGATGCGAATTTAGAATTTTCTTCAGGCGCGGATGAGGATGCTTCGCGGTTGCGGATGCCATCACACACACACACACACACACACACACACACATATATATATA
>SEYY01024729.1:75000-77500 GCA_009176605.1 Armadillidium nasatum | reverse complement strand
AGCGGCCTTCTAAGAAGCTGGGAATTCTGTTCAGGATTGCGAGAATTTTTTTCTTCTGAGCAGTTACTCCAAATATATAAGGGTCTTATTCGCCCTTGTATGGAGTACTGTTCTCACATTTGGGGGGGCTCCGGCTCCTCCTCTCTTTTGGATAGGGTTGAGTCTAAAGCTAAAAGATTAATTAACTGTCCCCTACTTTCAAACTCTCTTGATCCCTTATCTCTGCGACGTGACGTTGGCGCACTATCTCTTTTCTATAGGTACTACAATGGCAGGTGCTCGAGGGAATTGGCCTCTCGCATTCCTCCACCGTTGCGTCGTCCTCGTTGCACAAGGGGTGCCCTGCTTTCGCACCAATTTTGTGTGGATGTAGGAAACCCCAGGCTAGCCCGTTGTGGTGCCTCCTTCTTTCCAGCCACTTCTGTTCTGTGGAACTCTCTACCATCTTCTATTTTTCCTACTGTATTTAATCTTCCACTCTTCAAGGCTTCCGTTTGTGCCCACCTGAGGGATGTGCGTTAGGTATGTGTTTGAATGAGTCTTCTTCCCCCTTGTGTGTGCCCCCTCCTTGAAAAGGGCTCTGCCCGTGAGTGGTGGCGATCTGTAATATATATATATATATATATATATATATATATATATATATATATATATATATATATATATATATATATATATATATATATATATATATATATATATATATATATATATATATATATATATATATATATATATATAAATGGTTGTTGCTATTGCTGATTATTGAGATTAGGGGATTAAAGTCTTGCAGTTATGGCTTAATTGTATGTAAAACGTGTTTTGGAAACTACTTTTTTTTAAATTATTTTCAAACTTTGCTCGTTTCTTTTGTGAATTTTTTTTTTTTAAATCTGCTGCTATTTTGAATTGTATGAATATAATTAAGAGATCTTTAAAGATTTGAATAGTCGTTTTGTTTTCCTTATTATAATAATAATAATAATAATAATAATAATAATAATAATAATAATAATAATAATAAAATAATAACTAATAATAAAGGAAAAAAAATTTAGTTCCTTACAATATATCATGAATCCTAAAATTTGGAATAGAAATCCATGTGAAGGACTGACTTGCCCCAATACTTGTTGTATTAAAGATTTTTCAAGTAAGCAAATGGTCTAAAAAGAAGAAAGAAGAGAGCTCTGACTGTTCCATTAAAAATGCTTTGAAATATTAATGATATCAGTTCTGTTTGAGGTGAGAGAGTTGAACCGAAGAGGATGAAGGAGTTGAAAGAGAAATTAGAAGAATCTCTTTTAACTTCAAATGCTATTGAAATATGTGAAAAAAAAGAGGCTGATCCAGATCGGTGACAAGCCACTCCCTCTTGTCGTCCATTAATGTCGAATTTAAATTTGTGGTGGAAAGAGGAAAGTGAGACTTTTTAGTTTTTCGCTGCCTGAAGAACCAATGAGTTCACCGCACGAGACTTGTTGTTCTGATTACTTTTCTTATGTGTGTATTGTCTCTTCTTTTCAGTTGAGGCTAGCTGACTATATATATATATATATATATATATATATATATATATATATATATATATATATATATATATATATATATATATATATATATATATATATATATATATATATATATATATATATATATATATATATATATATATATATATATATATATACTCTCCAACGAACGTTCCAACCCCCTAATTCACCAATTCCGCTAGACAAACCAGTAGCACTAGAAAGTTTATATATATATATATATATATATATATATATATATATATATATATATATATATATATATATATATATATATATATATATATATATATATATATATATATATATATATATATATATATATATATATATTCCTTAACCATATAAACCAATCTAAGCTAATGGTAAAATGTGAGTGCTCTTACCTACTTCCCCATTTTTTATTTCTTTCATTATTTTTCGTTCCTTCAAATTCCCTCTTGATGCCCACAGCAATTTTTTTTCTGCATGAATATGTACCCCATCATTAGGATAAATTTATGCCCTGAGAATTATTTCATTATTCCACTTAAGTACCTTTCATATCCTTACATTGAACGTTGTTATAAATTGATATGAAAGAGCTTAATATAATAAAGCCTCGAGGGAACCCCAAAAAAAATCTTTCTTTATAACCATAATTTCATTTCATTGTCCATAAACTCATCCATTTTGACCCGAAATTCGAATTAAAAGAACACACATGCAGACAGAATTACGCCTTACGGTATCTCGAATTGGGACGTTTTTTTTTCTTCATATTTTTATTTTTAAAAATAAGTCTTTATTCTTTAGCCATTTGCTGTAACATTCCTTGCATCGTAAGCCTTTTGGTTCGCTTCATTCTGGTACCTTTTATTTTGGGAGATGCGGAGAGAGTTTGTGGTGCTGTTCACTCTTTCTATTCCTTTTCCATATTGAACGTCATTAACATATTTCGCTCTCAG
>SEYY01024729.1:67500-72500 GCA_009176605.1 Armadillidium nasatum | reverse complement strand
TATATGCCTGAATGGTACCCCTCCAATTTTTTTGAGAGAGTATGCTTCTGGACTGTCGCTTGTCCTCGTTCAACTAATTTTTCTGTCTTCCTTGATCCTACTACTTTTCCCCAGGGCTGAAAGGGCGCTTCTGTTCAATCGACCCCAAAGTGGGGTAGCCGTTATGATCCTTGAAAATCATTGTGCTATAGTTCACACTTGTATTATGTTAAAAATATTTTGACGCTCTCCTCGACTCACATTTGGATCCTCTGGAATCTTATTCCCTTCTTTCCTTCATCAAAATGGCATTCAACGCTCAAGGTTAACTAGTGACATATGTATCTCACTGATATTATATGGCCTTCTCCTCTTGGGGACTATGGGAAGTCTTTTGTAACTGCGCTTGAACAATTGAACCCTTTTGACAGAGTATGGAGCGTGTCACTGCAACCTAAATTCCATTCCTTTGGTTATCTACCTTCCATTTCCTGATGAAGCGACCTCGTTTTCCTTTCCTTTTAATTGTAATGTTCCAAAAGGTTATGTTTTATCTCCAGCTTTATTTTTAATTTTCATCAACAATCTTTGTAGCTTCACTTAGTACCCGTTAAATCTTATGCCGATTACTCAACTATCCATTCCTGCTCTCATTTCAAATCAGCCCCTTTCTTCCGCATATAGAGTTGTTTCTCCACTTCAGCTTTTCGATTCTTTTCCACTTCTGGATGAGATTTCTCTGTGGGGTCGCCTCAACCTTTAAAGCGTAATCTTCACATCTTCGTTTCAAATATATCTTCCATCTTTCCTACGTTCTTTGATAGCTCTATCGTCTCATCTTTGAACAATAAATTCTTGGTCTGAACATTAACATTGTTTTAGAAACCACGTATCACAATGGGTTGTAAAGGTAATTTCAAGGAAACAGAGTTCTGTTCAGGTTTCGGGATTTCTTTTTCTTTTGAACAGTTACTCCAATATAAGGGTCTCATCCATTCATGTATGGAGCACTGCTCCAATATTTTGGGTGCTCTGGTTTCAACCTATCTTCTGCAAAGGGTCGAGTTAAAAGGAAAAAGACTATAACCTCTACCTCACTTTCCAATTCACTTGACCTTTTATCTTTGCAACATAACGTTGGTGCTTTATCTCTTTTGTATAGGTATTATGCCATTGCATCTCCCTACACAATAATTTTGTGTGAACATTGGAAACTCCAGGCTTACTTTTTATGTTGCTTCCTTTTTTGAAGCCACATCTGTTCTGTGGAACTCCTTGTTCACATTTGTTTTTCCTGCTGTTTTTAGTTTTTCACTTTTAAATCTTATTATTCTACCATCTTGAAATAGTGTCCTTACCGTGAACAGTTTTTACACATACACACACACACACACACACACATACATATATATATAATATATATATATATATATATATATATATATATATATATATATATATATATATATATATATATATATATATATATATATATATATATATATATATAATATATATATATATATATATATATATATTAATAAAAAGTTCACATCTCACGGGCATTGCCCTATTCGAGGAGAGGATCAAAGTGGGATCGAACCGGCGTTCTCAAGCACGTGAGTCAATCACCCTACCGTTTGAGCCACGGTAGACGGCAATATTCTATTCTCGTCGTGTATATATATATATATATATTATTATATATATATATATATATATATATATAATATATATATATATATATATATATATATATATATATATATATATATATATATATATATATATATATATATATATATATATATATATATTTATAAAACTAAATGTATCTAGGGAAATAAATGTGCAACGTGAGAATTTAGTTTAAATCGTGAGAAAATTCCATTTTTTTCTTTTGTTATTTGTTCATTCATCTTAAAAAGTGTATTACCAAAGCTAATCTCATATATATATATATATATATATATATATATATATATATATATATATATATATATATATATATATTATATATATATATATATATAATAATATATATATATATATATATATATATATATATATATATATAAAATATCGTTGATTTTATATAAATTATTATTATTATTATTATTATTATTATTATTATTATTATTATTATTATTTCTATTACCAATACGACTATGTTAGACTCTGCCTACTTCAAGTTGTGTGTTCCTAAATGAGAAATATATTTTATGGAACATTCTTAGAGTACAATGGACTAGACTAATTTATATTTAATTAACTAATATACGGTAAGATATTTTCTCTATTCTTTTCTACTTTGGGATGTACTACATTTACCTTTATAAATAAATTAATTAATTAATTAATTCTCATAATTAAATTAATTATGAGAAAAGACTGACATAAAAAGGTTTAACTTCCATTAATTACTTTTATTAAATAGAAATTTAATAAATATTAATTTACCATAGAATGCAGGAAAATCAAGAAGTCAGAAATCTTTCAAGCCTTTTGAGTATCGAAATCTATGATAGCGTCATCAAAGCTCAACGGTTGGTCATTGTCTGCTCGATTGACAATATAGCCAAATTTGACAACTTAAGCTGAGTTATAATTTAACGAAGATAATTTTTAACAAGTTTTAACTTCGAAAAGCTTCTTTCACAACTTGCTACACTGATTGATTGCTAGAGTTAAAAACAAGCGTAGAATTATCACAATATTTTGGGCCGAAATGCCGAGACTGAACTCCTGGATAAAGCGGAGAATCTCCAGTGGTCCTTTCTTCGTATAAGGCTTCCGTGTCTATCGGAAGCACCGATGAAATGCTGCAGGTGTTATCTCTCCACCAAAAATTCTGCCTGATCGATCTCGTCATGGGCGCTACCCAAAATCACATACATACTGAAGATCTAACAACTTCGAAGGTGTCAGAAACGAAAACTTCTCACCAAAATCCTGAAGCTGCCAAAATCATGACGTCATCTGCGTGTATTATTCTGTCAAGTGATGTATAAATTTCTCGTCGTAATTTGTCTTCGTAAGACAGTACTGTACCCTGGGATCCGTTTCCGAAAATAGCCTTTTGAATTCTGCGTCGGCGAAGGCTCAAAGTCAATTGAAAAGTCATCACAAAGCTTCTTTGCATAGATGAATGCGTGTCAACGAGACTATCCCTGTGACCTACCAGAAACCCTTTTTGGTTTCACATTGCTCGACATTTAACCCTTTGGTTTGCAAATGCTTTTGGGAATCGTTGACTTCTATGAGAACTTGGCTCCATAATCCAGGATAACACCGAGACGAGAGAGACTGCAGGGCTTTCAGCAGCAATTCAGCTTCTGATCTTGTTGCAAAATTCTCGTTTGTATCGCTAGCTAGTTTCTCCAGTACGTCCTGGATATCGGAAAAATGTTTCTTCAATACCAACACTTCTTTGTGCCTATATATATATATATATATATATATATATATATATATATATATATATATATATATATATATATATATATATATATATATATATATATATATATATATATATATAAAGTGGCGTATCTACAAGGGGAGGTCCGGCCCCGGGCATCAAGGTATTAGGGGCAACATATATATTATATAATATATATATATATATATATATATATATATATATATATATATAATATATATATATATATATATATATATATATATATATATATATATATATATATATATATATATATATATATATATATATTTTTTTGTTGTTGTATTCTATCTAAGATCTTTGAAACCCTTCTCAACTCTCACTTCTTAGATCATCTGGAATCTCATTCCCTTCTTTTTGATCATCAGTATGGCTTTCGACGTTCGAGGTCTACTGGTGATATACTTTCCTATCTCACAGATCTATGGTCTTCTGCCCTTAGGGACCATGGGGAGACTTGCGTGGTGGCGCTTGACATATCTAAGGCGTTTGACCGGGTATGGCATGCGTCGCTACTGCTTTCCAAGCTCCCCTCCTTTGGGTTTCCTCCTTCTCTTTGCTTACTTATGTCTACTTCTTTCTTTCTAATCTTTCAATTTCTGCTGTTGTTGATGGGGCGACTTCTTCTTCCTTTTCTGTCAATAGTGGTGTTCCTCAGGGCTCTGTCTTGTCTCCTACTCTATTCCTACTTTTCATTAATGATCTTCTAAGCTGCTCATCTAACACTATACATTCATATGCCGATGACTCAACCCTCCATTCTTCTACTCATTTCAAATCTGCTCCTTCCTTTGCATCTAGAGTTGCTTCTTGTCTTCATCTTTCCGATTCTATTCTTGCAGATCTGGATAGAATTTCCCAGTGGGGTCGTCTCAACCTTGTGAAATTCAACTCTTTAAAAACTCAACTTCTAGAAATCTCCCTCTCAAAGACACCTCCTAACTTTTCTATTTCTTTCGATGGTTCTCCCATCTCTCCTGTTAACAATATAAACATCCTTGGCCTTCACATAAACAAAGAAATGTCTTGGAAACCTCATATCATAATGGTTGCTAGGGCGGTTTCAAAGAAGCTGGGAGTTCTGTTTAGACTGCGAGAATTTTTTTCTTCCTCGCAGGTACTCCAATTATACAAGGGTCTCATCCGCCCTTGTATGGAGTACTGCTCTCATATCTGAGGTGGCTCAGGTTTCACCCGTCTTTTAGATAGGGTTGAGTCAAAGGCTAAAAGACTTATAAACTGTCCCGCTCTTTCTAATTCTCTTGACTCTTTATCTTTGCGACGTGATGTTGGTGCCTTGTCTCTTTTCTATAGGTACTACAGCGGCAAATGCTCGAGGGAACTATCCACCCGTGTACCTCCACCTTTACGGCGTCCTCGCAGCACAAGGGGTGCAATGTCCGCGCATCAATTTTGCGTGGACATAGGCAACACCAGGCTTGTCCGCTGTGGTGCCTCTTTCTTTCCTGCCACCTCTGTTTTGTGGAACTCTCTTCCATCTTCTGTATTTCCCTCCGCATTTAATCTCAATTTCTTTAAAGCCCTCGTCTGCGCTCAC
>SEYY01024729.1:57500-65000 GCA_009176605.1 Armadillidium nasatum | reverse complement strand
CTAATTTTATTTCAAAAATTAGGAATCCATTGTTCCTTACACAGAGAACATACATTCATTTTTCCAAAGTAAAGAAATCTTTCTACAAAACTAGCTTTTTATATCTCTTGGTTCAAAGTTTCTTACAACTGGGGTTAGTCAGTATTTTACGACGAGTGGCAAGTCCACATACATTGTATACGCAGGAAAATATTGAACATTTGCAGCAGAACATTCCTGAAGAATCTGTTTCGAAGACATTCTCGTATGAATTTCATGACTTTCGGTTCACTAAAAGGCAAACACATTTGTATGTATCAGCAATGTAAAAATGGTGCACGAATTCAATACAGATTATCAGCAACTACTTAATTATGCACTCCTAATTTAAGTAATTGCCAAATTAGATATTTATCACATTCTGATCATGGGCAATGTAATTCACTATTTTGCGAATAGATGAAAACATTTATATAAAATGCAGGATAATTTTTTAGTAGTAGGAATTCAAAGATCTTTGATCTACTTGAAATGTATCCTGCCATGGTAACTGTTTGGTCTTTTATGACCACTAAAGGTAGTCTTACTTTGCTTTTTGAAAATTAACACACTAATACAGGTATTCTAATAGTCGAACGATATCGAAAAATAATTTAAAAATTTGTGCCTCCAATTGTGGTAGACAAATTTGACATGGTGCCTGCAAGATTGGCAGCTGACATTACAATCAAAACTAGAGCCACAATGTTCTTCTAATACATTTTTCAAACATTGAATTAATGTCAATTTGCTTTAACATTCACCCGATTTAACAGCATCTGATTTTTTTTTCAGTCAGGCCTCCAACATCTAATACAACATACTAGAAGAAATTCAAGCCGGTATATAATATATATATATATATATATATATATATATATATATATATATATATATATATATATATATATATATATAATATATATATATATATATATATATATATATATATATATATATATATATATATATATATATATATTATATTCTGTACTTTATATATGTAAACATTTATTGGTACGAAGAATTAAGGAACAAAAAAATTAATTTCCAAATATTGGAATTTTGTATTTATATAAGAGCAACAGGGCTACCAACCCTTCCTTTCAATTTCAGTGCTTGAATCGACTCTAGAACTAGCATTGGAAACCAAGGGACTGAGGAACACGATCTTCTGGAGAACCTTAGGAGAAAGAACTTAGAAATCATATGGAAATCATGATCTTAACAACTTCAGAAGGAGAAAGAGGTTAGAGGCCAGATGGAAGAAGATGCTATAGTCCCACTAATGTGGTGATAACCTTTCCTGGGAGTTTATATATATATATATTAGTGATGGATCGGATGTCATATTTTCCAATTTGCGGATGCGGATGTTGAATTTTGGATAAGTGCGGATGCGGATGCGTATGTTGAATTTTCGAAAGTACGGATGCGGATGCGGATGTTGAATTTTCGAAAGTGCGGATGCGGATGCGGATTTTGAATTTTCGAAAAGTTCGGATGCGGATGCGGATGTTAATTTTGATGAGGATGCGAATGCGGATGCGGATGTGAATTTTGATGAGGATGCGGATGCGGATGTTATATATATATATATATATATATATATATATATATATATATATATATATATATATATATATATATATATATATATATATATATATATATATATATATATATATATATATATATATATATATATATATATATATATATATATATATATATATATTCACAATGACCTTTCCCACTTTCGTGAGGTGGTGCCCGCCACAATTCCCTTACAAACATAACTATTCTTACCTTTCAACGCTTTCACCACCTCCCTCCATCTCTGTCTCCACAAATCTTCTACACTCGTCTAAACTCAAATTCTTTCCATCAAAATCACTCTCACTCCATCCATCTATCTCCACTTCGGCCTTCCCCTCCCCCTACCCTTCCCCTATCTACATCGGATCTACGTACCTTGCCAACCATTCTGTTCTCTTTCATTCTTCACATATGTCCAAACCATTTTAGCACATCCTCCTCCTCTCTATCAATTACACCCTTCTTCCATTTACACATCTCCCTTATTCTTTCATTTCTAATCCTATCAATCCTTCTCAATTTATATATCGCTCTCAAATCTTTCATCTCAAAGACATTGAAACTTTTTCTCGACCGAGCACTTATCATCTATGTTTCACACCCATACAATACAGAAGGTGAACACATACATTCAAACATTCTTATCTTTATTTCTTTCGAAATTTTTCCTTTCTTCCATACTTTCTTAGGCCCCCCAACACTTTCATTCTTTCTACCACTCTGTTCTTTATTCCTTTTTCCGTCCCACCCTTACCTTCCACCCAACATTACTAGATATTTGAATTCATTCACCTCCTCAAGTTTCCATTCTCACACTTCTACAAACCAATTCCTCCCTCCTACATTTCCTCATCCCCACCTCCAATCCTCATAACTTTATTCTTCGCTGGATTGAATTTCAATCTGTGTTTGCACATTTCCCTTCAAACTCTCTCACAAGTATTCTTATCTTTTCTCCAGATTCTGCCACCAACACATGCCGCATCATCTGCAAAAAGTAAAACATTCACTTCACATTCACCCTCCATATTTCTCAACGTAAAACTCTTCCCTTCTCTCTAAATTTTTGTAAGTAAACCATTCATCAATAGATTAAATAACATGGAGATATTACACACCCCTGTCTCAATCCCACTCCTATGCTAAACCAATCCGATAGTTCTCTCTTCACCCTCACTCTTGATCAACAATTCGCAATATATATATATATATATATATATATATATATATATATATATATATATATATATATATATATATATATATATATATATATATATATATATATATATATATATATATATATATATATATATATATATATATATATATATATATATTAGTGATGGATCGGATGTCATATTTTCTAATTTGCGGATGCGGATGCGGATGCGGATGCGGATGTCGAATTTTGGAGAAGTGCGGATGCGGATGCGGATGCGGATGTTGAATTTTTGAAAGTGCGGATGCGGATGCGGATGCGGATGTTGAATTTCCGAAAGTGCGGATGCGGATGCGGATGCGGATGTGTTGAATTTTCGAAAATGCGGATGCGGATTTTTGTGCGGATGCTCCGCATCCTCGCATGCAGATGCGGATGCGGATGCGGATGCATGCCATCATATATATATATATATATATATATATATATATATAATATAATAAATAATATATATAATAAATAATATATATATATATATATATATATATATATATATATATATATATATATATATATATATATATATATATATATATATTATACTCTACACCATATCCCGCATGATGCAGGTGGTGTCGGCTGCAGAAATTATTCAAATTCCTGCAACCGTACGTGGGAAGATAGAAAAAAAAAACTAGCTGTAAATTAAAATTAAAATTAAAATATTTTGAAGTGAATTGGGCCAAATTTTTAAGTTTAAATGAAATCTTATTACTACTACGTTTTCTCTATATGTAATAGAAAGAAAAGGGTTCCCTTTGTAAAGTCTAACCTTCAGCCCCACTATATTATTAAAAGCCATGCCTTCCTGCCTCCACTGAAAAGCCGATATATATATATATATATATATATATATATATATATATATATATATATATATATATATATATATATATATATATATATATATATATATATATATATATATATATATATATATATATATATATATATATATATATATATATATATATATATATATATATATATATATATATATATATATATATATATATATATATATATATATATATATATATATATATATATATATATATATATATATATATATATATATATAGTGGAAGGTCTGAGAGATAGTGGGAGACCGAGGGGAAGTTGGATGAGTAATGTCAAGGAGCTGTTAAGGGATAGAGGGATGAATTGGGAGGAGGGTGTGCGGTTGACAGAGGATAGGAATGAATGGAAAAGACTGGTGAAAGGGTGAGTGTTTGGATGGATGTGGCCTGCGATAGACACCACCCCACGATTGTGGGAAAGGTTGTATATATATATATATATATATATATATATATATATATATATATATATATATATATATATATATATATATATATATATATATATATATATATATATATATATATATATATATATATATTATGTGGTAGCTTGGTGAGGCAAATTCCATCAAAACCAAATATCTTTAGTTAATTAACTTTTAATATTAAATAATTAATAACGTCTATTTAACATCTTACGTTTGGCAGTCGACCGAGGGAGAATGAGTCACACAGAGTGGTACTCTCTCTTTGCCTCGTTCTCTTCTCTCTCGATCGTCATATCATCAAGACGTGCAATAACATTGCTCACTATTCCAATCTTGTCATTATTAAAAATTATAACGTTTAATAAAATTGTGCAACCTTTCAAGTTTTTGCTTCACCATCAACAAGAAAACCCAAGCGTTATATTGGTGATCTGGAGTGAACAAGTGCAGTGATTATCTTAGCCTTTTGAAAAGCCGGCAATCCGCCGCCATTTGTCTTCGCTACCTCGTTACTTCATTTGGAGAGGCCTTTGCATATTTGAGGAACATTTTCACCATCATTAACTTTTACGAGCCGACGATTGTTTCCAACGGAATTTCTCAACACCAACAAACGAAGATGAAGTGTCGGAAGCAATTTCCCAAACTTCGGTTTCAAAATAATCATGCCCACCGAAGATATCGTTCCATCATCCAGCCGTGCTGTTCCACATCAGTTTCAATTCTTCACAGCGGATCCACCATCTTTGAGCCTTGCTTACAGCTGCCGACTCTGCCGTGTCCCATGCGGTTTACTGTTTCCAGTGAATACTAATAATGTGTTCATAATAATAATAATACTGTGATTATCATAATAATTCTTAGTGCTATACGCAATAATACTAATAATAATATAACTCATTGCCTATTCCTTTTTTTCAGTAATATAAAATGTTCCTTTTTTCAATATATTTGCTTATGGTGGAGTTTTGCTCTTGAGCTGCCGTGCCACTGCTCCGACCCCCACCTTGCATTCACACTTTTCCCGCCGTTGAGCCCCGCCGTAGTTTAGATTAGTTTTAAGTTCTTCCAGAATGGGGTGGGGTAGTGATGTGGTAGCTTGGTGAGCCAAATTCCATCAAAACCAAATATCTTTAGTTAATTAACTTTTAATATTAAATAATTAATAACGTCTATTTAACATCTTACGTTTGGCAGTCGACCGAGGGAGAATGAGTCACACAGAGTGGTACTACTCTCTTTGCCTCGTTCTCTTCTCTCTCGATCGTCATATCATCAAGACGTGCAATAACATTGCTCACTATTTCAATCTTGTCATTATTAAAAATTATAACGCTTAATAAAATTGTGCAACCTTTCAAGTTTTTACTTCACCATCAACAAGAAAACCCAAGCGTTATATATATATATATATATATATATATATATATATATATATATATATATATATATATATATATATATATATATATATATAATATATATATATATATATATATATATATATATATATATATATATATATATTAAAGTATTTCTTTGGGAAAGAGAAAATATCAACATTTTCTTATATTAATCCATATATGATTGATTTTCTTGAGCATTTGTTGTAAATTCAACAGGTGTTTGAAAAATACGATCATAATCACTTCAGGTGAAAATAATATTCTAAAGACGCTATATTATATATATATATATATATATATATATATATATATATATATATATATATATATATATATATATATATATATATATATATATATATATATATATATATATATATATATATATATATATTACGGACCAAAATTAAGAAGAGTAGCAGGATACGGGAATTGTCCAGCTCTAGGTTGTTCTGGTGACTAACCCCTTCTCTTAAGACTGTTCCTTCGATCGGTAATTAAAAGTTCTAGGTTGTTCTCGTGACTAACCCTTCTTATAATCGTCGAACATTAATCGTCAGTTGTCCTGGAGACTAACTCTTACGACTCTTTTTCCGATCAGTTGCTGAAAGCTCCAGTAAACTATACCTCTTCTTCTCCGTAGAGTTCTTTTTATAATTACTTAATAAACTTTTGTTGTCTTGGGGGTTTTACGAATTAAATTTTCTTTAAAAGGTTCAATAGTTGTAATTCCATCAAAGTCTTCAATACGACTAATGTTAAAACTTAAAATAGTTTTAACATAAATATATATATATATATATATATATTATATATATATATATATATATATATATATATATATATATATATATATATATATATATATATATATATATATATATATATATATATATATATTTAATTCTTATATATAAAATCTATTCATATTTTAAATATATTTCTACATTTAAAATATATATAAAATAGACAGAATATTTTAAAATACACAATAAAATATATAGTAAAGATATCGTTTGAATGCTTCGCGAATTAGAATGATAAATACTTCATTTCCACGCTTCACTATTTTAAATAATTATTGATAACGTTACGCACACGCACAAGATGATAATGAAAATAGTGTGTGTGTGTGTATGAAATAATGGACATAAGATAGATTTGCCCAAATTTGAGAGCTTTCTAATTCTGTGGAGTATTTATTACTGGGTTAAATTTGAGTGAAAACCCTCAAACTTTTTTTTCCAGAAAAGTTCACATTTCATGGGTATTGCCCTATTCTAGGAGAGTAATTTTTCTAGGTAGTATATACCTAGGATCCCCAAGTGGGATCGAACCGGCGCCCTCAAGCACGTGAGTAAATCATTCTACCGTTTGAGCCACGGTAGACTACTTAGAAAGTAAAATCAATTAAAATTATCCTAAAAGACATCTACCATACTTTATTCCTATATATATATATATATATATATATATATATATATATATATATATATATATATATATATATATATATATATATATATATATATATATATATATATATATATATATATATATATATATATACTGTGTGGGAGGGAGGTGTTAGAGGAAGTGGATGCATGGATTACATGTATGCTACTCTTGATACTTCGTTAGAATAAAATTACTTCCCCTACATCTTATTGCCATGAAAGTAGAAGCAGTGTTTGTTCGTTTGCACATGATTGTGCGTTTCTCTGTTCGTCTTTGTCTGCCTTTGTATAAGTTTGGAAATTGTGTGATGGAATTCTGAGGGTCAGAAAATTAATAAAAAGAAGCCTTTCTTGGCATTTATTAGGAATGCACCTTGCATCTTAATATATATATATATATATATATATATATATATATATATATATATATATATATATATATATATATATATATATATATATATATATATATATATATATATATATATATATATATATATCAGCATG
>SEYY01024729.1:37500-47500 GCA_009176605.1 Armadillidium nasatum | reverse complement strand
TGACCGGTTAGTAGACATCGAGAAAATTAGCTTGGAAACAAGCTATATCCAATTCTCTATCGAAGGTTTTCGATATACTCAGCGCCACAATAGATCACCATATAAGCGTTCTTTACGAAAGCCATACTAGTGATTTGAGATAAAATAAGAAGAGTGGTGTAAAACCTATGGAAAGAACAGAAGTTGAAGAAATAATGGTAATTTGAGTATTGAAATAGGTTTCCCTTTCTTCGGAACAGGTTGAATTAATACACGCTTCTAATAGGAAGGAAAGGTTAAGGTTGACAAACATAAAAAGAGAAAAGTATGCCAATGAAAGTTCAAGCTCGTGCTTAAAAGTTTTTTCAACCACTGAAGGCTATCTATATTCAGGACCATGCGTTTTCTTAGTTATAAGCCCAATTATAGTAAAATCAGATCTTTAGAACTTACAATGTTAGACATAAATGTAAGAGTCTGAATATAAGACACAATTAACAGGAGTCTAATAATAATAATAATAATTAAAACTCGAGATCAACACAAAGCCCTTAATATTGCCATTAGTTTCGCTGTAAATAAAGAAGCAAATATGCCCAGGGTTTGAGAGAGAGAGAGAGACGCAGCATTTTCTCATTTGATCTTGATCTATCGGTCAAGATATATACAATTTTTAAAATTATCATTTAAACTGGACTGGAAAGAGGTCTTCAACATGTCTGCAGAATGCTTAGGAATACTGACCTTGAGGTATGACCTTTAAGGCACCCGGTGACAATAGGCGGGACAAGTTTAATTAACACACGCTTCTAGAGCACGATTGACAGGTTGTTTTTAATTAGTTTATGTGAGGAAGTAAATGAATTTATCATTTAAAACAATGACATGGAAGTTCTCTTGCAATTTCACCTTTGTCGGTTAGTCAGTTAGTTAAGAAACAAATGTAAAAATTAAGACTGTGATATTAGTAATTCTTAAAACTTACTAATTGTATATTGAAATAATATATATATATATATATATATATATATATATATATATATATATATATATATATATATATATATATATATATATATATATATATATATATATATATATATATATATATATATATATATATATATATATATATATATATATTATATAATATAAATAAAATAAAAATAAAAAATAAATAAAAATATAAATATAATAATATATATATATATATATATATATATATATATATATATATATATATATATATATATATATATATATATATATATATATATATATATATATATATATATATATATATATATATATATATATATATGAAGGGATGAACAAGTGCAGTAAACTTAAAAGTATAGATGCGTTCTAAGAGAAAACAATTAATCTTATCTGTGAGTGGACTGCCATCAATCGCAATCAGTCCAGAGAATCGAATGTGTTTAAAGCCTTTCTTTCTTTCTTTCTTTTTTTCATCGTTATTGTCAAGAGTCGTTTTCTCTTCTCTATTTTAGAGCGCCTTTTCATTTAAGGATTATAAAATTTATTAAGGCTCTCTTAATCTCCCTGATCAAATCACTATATATATATATATATATATATATATATATATATATATATATATATATATATATATATATATATATATATATATATATATATATATATATATATATATATATATATATATATGATTAATCTAAAATTAAAATTAATATATTTTAAAGTATTTTTAATTTTGTGACTTATAAGACTAATCTATTATATTGTTGCTGTTTAATAATAATAATATAATAATAAATAATAATAAAATAATAAATAAATAAATAAATTACATTTATTGTTTACAAAAGGTTTTTCCAGTAAAATGAATAACAAGTCTCGGTTTCAGGTTTTTAGTAAAATATAAAAATAAGAAAAGGGGGGATGATTCTCAGATCTGGAAAAGAACTAAGCTTCAGGTAAAACCATAAAAGAAAGGAAGAAGGAAAAAAAAAAAAGAGACCAGCCCTGGGTAACAATTAAAATCAGTTTAACATAAACACGTTTTCAAAAAATTAAAAACAATTCTAAGTTTAAAAATTTTAAAGACCTTTTCCGTCTCTGTAAGAATGAAAGAGACCGACCTCAACAGTGGAGACATGGTACGTTCATCAAACATCCAATATATTTAATATATATATATATATATATATATATATATATATATATATATATATATATATATATATATATATATATATATATATATATATATATATATATATATATATATATATATATATATTCAAAAGGTATGATTATGTTTAAACTTGAAGTAATTAACCTCCAAGATTTTATTCCTTAGAAATTTTTGGTATTTAAGTTTTACAAATGAAAATATAATGTCCATTAAGTTGGAAGTAACTAAAATATATTGTCAATTAAGCATATTTAAGGCAAAACTAAATAAACATTATTGAAAAAGAAAAAAATTAGTCTTATATCCCACAAATAAAGATGAAAAGCAATTTATATTATATATAAAATAAATTTGGAACATACTTCCCTGTAAGTGAAAAGAAATTATTTTATTATTCAAATTAAAATAATTATTACATTATTCGTTTGAAACACCTAATTAAAATTTTATGCAATTGTATTGTATATATATATATATATAATATATATATATATATATATATATATATATATATATATATATATATATATATATATATATATATATATATATATATATATATATATATATATATATATATATATATATATATATATATATATATATATATATATATATATATATATATATATATATATATATATATATATATATATATATATTATTATTATTATTATTATTATTATTATTATTATCATTATTATATTATTAGGACAAAGTGATGATCAAACATCGTTTAGTTTTTAAGATTACAAATTGCTGATTTATTAGAGCAACTCCGAAGTTTGATTACCAATTAGATATATAAAAATAGATAAGTTAGAAGATAAAATTAGATAGGTAGAATAGAGAAGAAATTGTTTAATGAGATTCCTTTCATTAAAGGATATACTGTATCTTATTTTTTTTTTTTTTTATATATATATTATATTTGATGTTAGATTTGCAACCATAGATGATGATATAAATTGTATGTCTTCAAGTTTGCATCTCTTTAACTTAACTCTTCACATTCTCTTCATTTTGAAATTATGGAAACCTTTTTCAGACTTAATGGAAAAGATTTTGGCAAACTGGTAAATAACCAAAATTAGGTGAAATTATTTGAAAAAAAGAAATTAAGGAATGATGACCCTGAATTTAAAACATTGTATTGTTAATAAATAATAATAATAATAATAATAATAATAATAATAATAATAATAATCAAAATAATAATAATAATAATAATAATAATAATAATAATAATAGTAAATAATAATAATAATAATAATGATGACTGTTTACTATTATTCTTGATTTACTAAAAATTGGATGTAACTGTTGTAACGTTGCTTAAGTTATTCCATATTAATTAAAGGGTATCACCAAAGAGCAAATTCTTTACGGTTCCTTTTACCGAGTAAAGCAGAGAAGGCTTTTAAACATTTCTTTCTCGCTCGATGATTAAATATTGTTCTTAACCAGTAATTTGACGTTTCTTAAAAGAGGCAGACTTATAATTAGCTCATCTCCAAAGGGTTAACATACCTTTCTTTCTTTCGTTTATGCTTAAAAGGTCAATCTGCAAATCTGTAAGGACGGTACTTTTTCACTACGAGAGTATCTGGCATTTATAGTAATAATAATAATAATAATAATAATAATAATAATAATAATAATCTATAGAATTCTCCACATATATCATTTTTTATTTTAAAGACACTATATAATAATGCTTTCTCGGTTATTTAATTTTGAACTCGCTCTATTACTGTGTGGTACCCCATAAATTTTTCAAATATATATTAAGCATTATTATTAGGCAGAGCAATCCATCATTGTGTCTTAGTTTTTAAGCTGCCCTTCCCATAAGTATTAGGGTGTAGCCGAAGTGTAGCATCTTAAGTACATACATTATAGCACTCTTCTTTTAAGAGTATTAAATATTCTCACTGGCATATATATATATATATATATATATATATATATATATATATATATATATATATATATATATATATATATATATATATATATATATATATATATATATATATATGTGTGTGTGTAGGTGGGTGTGAGTGTGGGTTTGTGCATTACAAGGTAATATATTTTGTATTAGTTTAGTTGAGACTTGCTAAATTAGAAATATAATTGTTTTTGGCTAATTATTGTTGTTGATTTTAATAAACCTACTGTATATACAAAGGATTATACATATAGAGGAGCATCGGGGTTACAGCCATTTCTGTTTAAATCATCTTTTAGAACAAGAGTTAAAGTTGAGAAAAGAGTGAAAAAGAAGAGAGAGAGGTTATATTTAAATCAACTCACGAATCGGCACTTTCTTGTGGCCTTTACTCAGATATGTTAATGAGAGAGAGAGAGAGAGAGAGAGAGAGAGAGAGAGAGAGAGAGAGAGAGAGAGAGAGAGAAAGAGAAAAGAGAGAGAGAGAGAGAGAGAGAGAGAGAGATTATTCAATTTTGTATTTATTAATTTATTGTTCTTTGGGGAATAGCAATTTTCATTTATTTGAATTTTAAATGATCTCCTACACCATCGTAGATATATATATATATATATATATATATATATATATATATATATATATATATATATATATATATATATATATATATATATATATATATATATATATATATATATATATATATATATATATATATATATATATTATTGAAAGAAGGTTAAAGTTGAGCGTTTTTGAATCTATAAATAAGAGATATATTATTCTTCATTGAATTTGAGATTTATTTACATAATCTTATTTATTTATACGTTTATGTTTTATTATTTGTTTTTATTCTGCATTAATCAGGGTTGCAATCATTTTTTAAAATTCTTATTCTTATAATTCATTTTTCTTCATAATTCCGATAACTCCATTTTTGTGCCATTCTTTACGCACATCAGATTATGCGTGTATTTCTATGTCTGTGTATATTTTTCGTTTATTCCCTTTATTATTTTATACAGATATACTCTCATCTTTATTTTATAAGTTGTATTTTGTTTATTATTTTCCTTCCATTTTGTATTTTCTTACGTTTTTTTTTTTTCCCCCCAAGTTTTTTAACCCTTGCTTTTTATTAAAAATAGTGGTCGTAATGTTGAAGATAAATGTTATATTTGGTCTCCCTGAACACCGAAATCTTTGTTCGATTCTATTAGCCTTCCAAAACGTGCTCAAACATCGCCATTTTCTAAGCTATGTTGATAGCTCTTCTACAACTCCAAAACACGAGTTTTAACAAGATCCCTTGTTGTGAGCTCTGTGATATCAGTGGAACTCTTTTGTTGACTCTGTTTATTTATAAACTCACTTCGTAATTCCTAAAAGAATGTATTTGAGTCTATAAGCTCAATAGACATGTAACATGTCTTCCACGATATATATATATATATATATATATATATATATATATATATATATATATATATATATATATATATATATATATATATATATATATATATATATATATATATATATATATATATATATATATATATATATATATATATATATTATACTACTACTTTCTTACACTTATGTTCTTTACAAAATATATTTCGGCAAAACTCCTTTGGAATTTACATATTTGAAAGAAAAAATTTACTTAATGGAATGAGAGTGAAAATTAAAGCATCCCAAGTAAGAAATTCTTCAGAGAAATTCTCCTTCTTGGTAAAGGGCGAAAGACCTTGCCCGGAGGTCCAAACGTATTATCAATAATACCATTTAAAATATTACCTAAATAAAAATAATACAAATTATAAATTTTGATCTCCAAACTAGTAAATATGTAAAATAGTTGCAAAACTTTGTATGCCTTGAGAAAATTCTGTACTAAAAATTTTTAACCAAATAAGAATTTTAATTTAGTTTCTTTTATGGTAGTGTTAAATATGCGGCATTAGCCTAGTATTTGAGTATCTTATAAAATTATTTAAATCATTATTTTTAATGTTTGATGATTCTATTAAACAGTTTTTGTCGTAATCGTCTACAGAAACGCTTCTCAACATAGGGGTCGCAACCCCCAGGGGCCCGTCCTGATCACATATACTGGGGTTCTCTGTGGGTTACAAAAAATAAAACCCTTAATGCACGAAAAAACTTTTTTATATCTTTCCACAATCTTTTACTTTATAATGTAAACAAAGTTGATTATTAAGAAATTTATTTTCAAATTCTTTTAAATAAATATAAAAAAAAAACGAACTACAACTTTCAATTCAGTTTTCGTGAATATTTTAAATTTATTTATCAGCCGTACGATAAATATTACGAACTTTGACAACAACCAGGGTCGAGAGGTTGCTAACTTCATGTTTAAAAGGTTGACAAATGCTTGTCTAGAGTATCTAAAAGTTACATTAATCTATTCCCATTACATTAACAGTTTGCAACAAAATTGGAGACATATTAGATTGATTCTTATATGTATACAATCATCTTAATTGTTGCAATCGCTGTGCTCAATTTTCACGAAAAGCTTTATCTTTTCATAGGGAAAGTGCCATCTGTTTGTCCCTGCTTCCCTTTCTTCCCATATTAATTAATGTACTCCATGAAATGAAGATACTTGTTATTAAAATACATCATTTATAGATTACTCTCTCTCTCTCATTTGTCATTCCATTATTGATGACAATACATTTAATCCCCATATGCGTAAAATCCTTTGTTGTTATTTGAAGTAACGTTGTTCATAGTGATTTAACCGTTTCCATACATGATACCCTATATATATATATATATATATATATATATATATATATATATATATATATATATATATATATATATATATATATATATATATATATATATATATATATATATATATATATATATATATATATGGGTCATTCCAAGTCACTTCAACCAAAATTTGGCAATTTTTTCCGTGACCCCTTTCGATTTTTATGAAAAATGGCACACTAACAGATCTTGTTGAGAAAATATGAATGGCGTTTATTGCAGGTCTCTAGCTCATACGGTTCAGAAGATATGACCTTTGAAACTTTGGTCAAAAATGTCAATTTTCAGAGAGTAGTCCGAGGTCAAAATACAATATCTCGGCTTCTATGGCACTTAGAAGCATCGTGTAAAGACCATTTAAAAGATCTTGAATAGCGGTACAACATTTATTTAGATGATTTTGACCTCGGAGGTCAAATAAAAAATTTGACCTATTGTGACCTTGACCTTGACCTTGAAAAAAACCTCCTCTTCGATTTTTTTCAAACTTTGCTGAATTATTGTTATATATGTATATTTTAATTTTTTTAATGAATTATTTTTGGTTTTGGCTTGGTTTAGAAAATATAAGCAATTTAATAAGTACAAATATCACATTTTTCACTTTTTTGCAATTTTTATCTCATTCAATGTATAGTTCCAACATTTCCATTTCTCTTTCTCTCTCATATATATATATATATATATATATATATATATATATATATATATATATATATATATATATATATATATATATATATATATATATATATATATATATATTGTAAGTAAGGGCTGGCTGCTGCCGAGTATATTTTTCTCGTTTCAGATTGCATGGGGTATTCTCTGAGGAATATAGTCTTACCTGCTTGTTGCTTTGCTGTTATGCTGTTTGATTTTGACTGTGCTTGGGATCCACAATATTAATGTGCATGTGCCATGTCCTAGACTGGAGAGCGTGAAGGGAGATTGATGTTAACGTGTTTATTTGTTTAGATACGTTAATGTTATTCTTCTATGTTAAATTTATTTTTATTATTATTATTATTTATTGAGTGCACTTGTGCTAATGAAAAGTCTTATGAGCTATTGTTCCCATTTCGGGCAATAATTAAAAACAGGTTATTCTTATTCAAACAGGTTGTTATTTTCAAGAAAGTATATTACTCTTTCAAGAGTAGGTTATATTCTTTGTGTTTTTATTAATTATTAATTCATTATATATATTTTTAGATCATTTAAACTAAGGTGAGGCACTGGGGTAATTATTTATAATTCTCACAGGTGCCGGTCTAGGGCCTTATTGCCTAGTGCTAATCTGGAGTTATAATCTCTATACCTATCAGGTAGAAAATATAGACAAGAGACCTTAATGGTTTATGAGATTATCATATATTTTTTTTTTTTATAAAATTTTAATATTTAATATTCACTTTGGGAAAAGAAAATATGTCAGTAGTGTGATAAATTTCACAGTAAAACGCTTTCCACTTTCAAATCTTTGGTTGTTTTAAGCCATTACTCTTTTTTTTTTTCTTTATTTTGTGTATATAAAGAGGCTATCTTGTGTACTGTGAACTATAGATAATTTTATGTGAACATTGTAAGTGTAAGATCAATATATATATATATATATATATATATATATATATATATATATATATATATATATATATATATATATATATATAAATATATATTCCCCATGCAATCTGAAACGAGAAAAATATACTCGGCAGCAGCCAGCCCCTTACAATATATATATATATATATATATATATATATATATATATATATATATATATATATATATATATATATATATATATATATATAATATATATATATATATATATGAGAGAAAGAGAAAGGAAATGGAAATGTTGGAACTATGCATTGAATGAGATAAAAATCGCAAAAAAGTGAAAAATGTGATATTTGTACTTATTAAATTGCTTATATTTTCTAAACCAAGCCAAAACCAAAAATAATTCATTTAAAAAAATTAAAATATACATATATAACAATAATTCAGCAAAGTTTGAAAAAAATCGAAGAGGAGGTTTTTTTTCAAGGTCAAGGTCAAGGTCACAATAGGTCAAATTTTTTATTTGACCTCCGAGGTTAAAGTCATCTAAATAAATGTTGTACCGCTATTCAAGATCTTTTAAATGGTCTTTATACGATGCTTCTAAGTGCCATAGAAGCCGAGATATTTTATTTTGACCTCGGACTACTCTCTGAAAATTGACATTTTTGACCAAAGTTTCAAAGGTCATATCTTCTGAACCGTATGAGCTAGAGACCTGCAATAAACGCCATTCATATTTTCTCAACAAGATCTATTAGTGTGCCACTTTTTTATACAAATCGAAAGGGGTCAGGTTTTTTGTCGTGTTGAAGTGACTTGGAATGACCCATATATATATATATATATATATATATATATATATATATATATATATATATATATATATATATATATATATATATATATATATTTATATATATATATATATATATTATATATATAATAAGATAGGGAATACCAACCCAATCGTTTTTTGATTACTCACGAAAACTGATTGGAGGGGCAAGAATATTGATTAGCTTTATACTTGGCTTGGAGCGATATTACTTCCTATGTGAATGGGATGTATTCGTCTACTTACTTAGAACAGAGTTGGACAACCCTCCCACCGTATTATATATATATATATATATATATATATATATATATATATATATATATATATATATATATATATATATATATATATATATATATATATATATATATATATTATAATATTTTAATAACGAACATAATATGGACAGAAAATTAAAATAAAATTGTTTAATAAATTAAATTAATATATTATTATATATATATATATATATATATATATATATATATATATATATATATATATATATATATATATATATATATATATATATATATATATATATTTAGTGATGGCATCCGCATCCGCACTTTCGGAAATTCAACATCCGCATCATCCGCATCCGCACTTTCAAAAATTCAACATCCGCATCCGCATCCGCACTTCAAAATTTGACATCC
>SEYY01024729.1:30000-32500 GCA_009176605.1 Armadillidium nasatum | reverse complement strand
ATATATATATATATATATATATATATATATATATATATATATATATATATATATATATATATATATATATATATATATTATATATAATATAATATATGGTTATGTGTAATATATATTTCGTTTTGATCCGTCAACACAAAGGAAAGAGGCCTTTGATTTGAATTGGAAAACCGTTAGATTAACTGAGCAAGTCTTTCTGCAACGTTTGTGACGTGGTTTCATGGCTTCTATCATTACTTACAAGATTTACATCCTTCCATCGGCTTTTCTTCATCTCTTTTCTTATTCATCTTTACCGTCTCAAATTATTTCTCTCTCTCTCTCTCTCTCTCTCTCTATATATATATATATATTATATATATATATATATATATATATATATATATATATATATATATTATATATATATATATATATATATATATATATATATATATATATATATATATATATATATATTATATATATATATTATCGTTTTGGATTTTTTATGAAATTGGAATACACAAAGTCATCCAAGTCATCCTTGCTTAAAACTTTCGTTTTAATTACCAAAAATTTTGTAATAGAAAAAAGGGAGAAAATTTTAATTTGAAAAATATTTCGTCAAATTTTGAAATATAATTTTCAAATGTAATTGAAATCTTAGTTTAATTTTTTTTTTTTTTTTTCAAACTCGTTAGGAATATAGGATCAGATATATTTTGCGTTTGGTTTTTACATGTAGTAATAAATGAATTGTACTTAAATGAGAAGCTTCGAATCAGTTTACAAATTTCACTGTTGTTTATTGTATTGATATAATTTATTTATTTTTGGATCTGAAATCTTTGTAGAGTCACACGGAGTTGTATAAATAGTTCAACTGCAGCTTCCACTTACCTCTCTCACAGTTAGATTGTTTAAAACTTACATGATCTGACAAAATGAACCTTTAAAGGAATTCTCAAACTAGCAAATGAATATTGTCTTTTATTGTCTTTGATTAACTGACTTTGTCTTCGTACTCTTCACTTTCCTTTAATGAAGAAGAAGCTTTTCTCAATTTTCTTTTTTTTATTTCCTTAACTAGCGTTAAAGAACTTCCGGATATCTAATTGTTATAACAACTGATTGTTTATTATTTATTGTGGTATCCTTTTGGATTCGTTAAACAACATCATTAATATGTTTTGAAAATTCAGCAATTCCTTCATGCATCGTTGAATCTTCTTAAGCGCTCGTTATTGAAAGGTTTCGTGGAATTTCTACATAAACTACTGCTTATTATTGATGATTTCAAAAAGCAATGTACTATTATATATATATATATATATATATATATATATTATATATATATATATATATATATATATATATAATATATATATATATATAATATATATATATATATATATATATATATATATATATATATATATATATATAGTAGTATTGAGTGCGCTTTCGACAACCAAAATGGCATGTCGGCCTTTGATTGCAATTGCATATCTAACTCGAACAGGCCAACCTCCCGTTCTTTCGTGATGCCATTTTCTTCAATGTTGCAAGCCCTGGCTCCTTCCTGACCCCTTTTTGGGAGATTACGGACCTCTTTATCGGAGGAGAGTACCCAATAATGGAGATAGTGGCGTAGCCACAGCACCCCATTTTTAATGTTCTTTCTTGTTACCTTTTGGATGGTTCAACCTTTTACATTAGAAGTCTCTCGTAGCCTAGTGGTAACGTTAGGGATTTCCATTCATGACGATGAGCATTTGAATCCTTCTCCTACCAAATTTGATCTTTTTTTTATGATTTACATTTGAAACGGTGATTATTTACATTTTAAACGGTTTTGGCAGCTGGAATGTGTCATATGTGATTATCGAATAAGTATTTTAAGGTATAGGCAATAGGTGGCTGTGATAAGTACGAAACCGTGTTATGTTCTCTATAGCAAAAAGGACGACTTTGTGCCTCCCAGCACTCAAAGACGGAAAGGGTTGTTGCGTCACGTGCCTCCGACCACGTCAAGGAAGAAGCATGGGGAGGGCTGTGAGCGGGGGAATTGGTTGACAAGAATCCTCTAAAAGAAGGTAGATGAGGTCCAGAACATCCAGTTATGCTTAAGAATAGTTTGGAAGGTGTAGAGGGGAGTAGTACCCCCAAAGAACCCCACAACTTTGAGGCTACTCCACCAAAATAATCTCAGGGAAGAAGAAAACGATAAATATTCAAAAGTAGGTAATGAAAGAGGTAAAGAAAAATGTGGTACTGGACTACGCCATTAGTCCCTAAATGAGAGGGGAAAGGAAAACTTTTAAGGGGTTGAACATACTTTACCGAGATGGGGCTGCACCCTCAAATGGAGTCAGGAAAGAAGCTGAAAAATTGGGTACTGTAGCTACGCCCCTTCCCCCTGGGAGGTTGGGGATGTAGAAGGAGGTGAGTGAAAGGGTGTATATCCTTCATGGTATATATATATATATATATTATATATATATATATATATATATAT
>SEYY01024729.1:22500-25000 GCA_009176605.1 Armadillidium nasatum | reverse complement strand
ATATATATATATATATATATATATATATATATATATTATATATATATATATATATATATATTATATATATATGGTTGGAAACTTCTCCAAAAAAGAAAGTGATTAAAATGCTCAAACTTTATTTTACCTTTTAAATAATACCATTTGTAATATTAAAATATTTAGTGTTAATAAAACACTTCTTTTTATTCAAAATTTTTATTAAAAAAAAGTTAATTAAAAATAATAATAATAATAATAATAATAATAATAATAATAATAATAATAATTAATAATAATAATAATAATAATAATAATAATAATAATAATAATAATAATAATAATAATAATATTTACCAAACTCGTTAAAGTTTTTCTTAACTGATGCTCATAATAGTTATTCTTTGGATGTTAAACCTTTGAGGTTTCAACTGATATTGACTTATTAAAAAAATCATAATCTCCGACGTTGCCAAACGTTGTCGTGGAGTAAACGTAGACGTTAACTTGTTTTGAGTTTTCTTTTTTTTCATAAATATAAAGAGTTTTAATAATTTATAATGATAATTTTCCAAAATCTAAATATATTTTTTAACTTTTGTTGAGCAGTTCAAGTTTTTCTTTTAAAACTATTTATAATATTCAAGAAAATTTCCGATATATATATATATATATATATATATATATATATATATATATATATATATATATATATATATATATATATATATATATATATATATATATATATATATATATATATAGTATGAATAGGAGTGCTCCTATTGAGCAAAATCTCCAGGATGAACAAAAAGACAAAACATGGAGTCAACATTAAATTTAATTAAGACTTTAAACTAAGGTGACCATATTTTTCTGACCAAAAATCGGGACGCTTTCTGAACATTGCCCCCCCCCTCCCTCCAAATACACTGCCGTAAGGGTTTTAAGGGATGTATAAAGGAGGGTGATTTTTATGTTGTTTTCGAAAACAAGTCATATGGTTTATTAGTTAAGGACATTCTACAAAAAAAAAAAAAAAAAAAAAAAAATTGCCTTCTGCTCCCATGCACCGCGCCCTCTGGCTGTATGGCGGTGTGTCACTGCCTTCTTCTGCTGTCTGGCTGACTGGTTGAATAAATAATTTTTGCCAAATCTAAAAATCGGGACAAAAATCGGGACACGTCTTAAAAAATCGGGACTGTCCCGAAAAATTCGGGACGGATGGTCACCTTACTTTAAACAAAAGTTTGTTAAGTATAATCTATAGTTACTAATGAAATCACAAATTAATGTTCTACGTTTCGGCTTTTCTTTAAATATACTTAAGTCATTATCAAGAGTGCATTTCTGTAAATGGGAAAGAAATATTAAATAATATAAATAACACAAATGCATGACAATTATAATTATAGCAATCTATATATATATATTATATATATATATATATATATATATATATATATATATATATATATATATATATATATATATATATATATATATATATATATATATATATATATATAATTTTTTTTTTTTTTTTTTTTTTTTTTTTTTCTTTGAATCAAGAAAAGGAAAAAATGAATTTTTAATGCATGCTCTTATTAAAATAAATGAGTTGTCAAGTGTATTTTTCAGCAAATGATAAGTGAAAAGATGTTTTGTAAAGAAATAAATGATATAAAAAATTTATAATGGGAAAATAAAATAATATAAAGTTAATTTTGTGTAAAAAAAAAAGTTTATTAATTAAAATTACAGAATATTTTTCCGCGTTAAAAAAAAAAAAAATGAATAAAATCGTTTGCGCGGGTAATTCGAATGCATAACATTTTTATTTAATATTTTTGTAATATTTATTTTATTAATATATATGTACTTTATAAAAAATAATAGTTATTAATATAATTTCATTTTTCATGTATTTTATTAGAATAAAGTTATATGAACATTAACAATTATTCTTTGAAATGATAGAATTTTTATGAGTTGTTTGTTTTGTATATTTGATAAGAATAATTAAAAGTGGAAAACTAACTACTTGTTTCTTAAACCTTCCCATTATTGAGATAATTTTCAGAAGGTATTGAAGTAAGTTGTTTTGGTAATTCACTTTATCTACAAGCCAGAAGAAGCTAGAAGCAGCAGCCGTTCCAGAAGAAGCACCAGTTTCTCCTAAAGAAGCGGCAGTTACTCCAGAAGAAAACCTCTATAGAATTAGCTTCTGACACCATTGTCCTTCAAAGTGTACTACAATTTGGCACTTCCTTTTTTGCCCTTGACTGTGGTTCCTCCCTTGAGGTGGCATTACCGAGGCAGGCGTTTCAAAGGCCTGAAGAGAAGTGGAGGCTACCACACGTCTACCAGTCTTCACATCGGTCAGCGAGAGGACACGAAGAACACCCAGCCTCCTGAAAATACCTCTCCGTCTCTACACCATCTAAGATATTAATATCACCGGTTTCAATAGAACAAGTGCCCCAGGACCATACCAGGCACCTATAAACTGGTGACAAAG
>SEYY01024729.1:10000-12500 GCA_009176605.1 Armadillidium nasatum | reverse complement strand
TGGGTGGAGCCTGAGTAGAAAAAATTTAGTTGGGGTCCAGGCTTGAGCCGCATTATTTAAAATTGATGAGGCCGGAATCGTAGTCTATTTTAAAATGATGGAGCAGGAACTAAAAAATAAACTGCTTCGCAGCCCTGACAGCAGAACCATATGCTTTCTTAGCACTAATCTCAGAGAGAGAGTAAATATATATAGAAGAAATTAAAATGTTAGACATATATAAGTTGGAGGTGGTGGAGAAGGAGGATTATCTCCAGAAAAGTCAAGAGTTTGATTAGAAGCAAGTTTTAGGTAAGAGTTTCCCTTCTGCCGTCGGAAGGAACAAAGAGGAACGAAAGAGAAAGGAAAGTTAGAGTTGACTTTTTTTTTTTTTTTTTTTTTTTTTTTTTGCAAAATGATCGAAAGAGCTGATTTGCGAGGAATCAGAAATATCATTACATATTCTACAGAGAAAGGATATTTCAGAAATTAAACTTTACACGATTCAGAGATGAAATACGATTTGTAGAAGTTTCTGTAGTTTTATGACTACAGTACTTCCTTCCTAGGCAGCATACCTACGGCGAATAGTCGAGCAAGCAAAGTTAAACCAAGGTTTATTAGTTTTATTTGACGGGAAAGAGGATTGCATATACTCCTCCATACCAGAGAGTATCATCTTGGTTTTTTAGTTAAGCAGTGCCAAAAATGTTTCTTCGCCATATGCGGTTTTTCCTGCCTAAGTTGAAGAGATAGAAAAAGAAACAAGGATAAGAAGATAACAGAAGAAAATCAGAGACTGAAATTTGTTTAAAAGAACAAGGAGAAAGATTTGAAGTTGTGAAAAGACCAAATATGTTGGGTTAAAAATGAAGAAGAGTTTATCAGCTGTACTTTGAGAGTTAGATTAAAGCCATTGACTATGTTAAACATCGACATCGCCAAAGATGATACCAGAAAAAGAAGACGAGAAAATGTGTCAAATTTAGAGTTTAAGTATTAGTCAGAGAGTTTAAGATAATCTGTTGGGTTAGAAGTCAGAAGTACAAACAAATAAATTTAGTGGTAGATTAATAAGTGACCTGAGCCACAAGGAAGAAAATTCAAAACATTCCAAATCAGAGTCAGAGATTCAGCTCCGGCTTTGGCTCCATACAAAATGTTATTTATCATTCCACCTCCAACTCCACTTAAAAAAAATTTATGACTCGGACTCAACTGAAAACCTTGCCGCTCAGACAATATATATATATATATATATATATATATATATAATATATATATATATATATATATATATATATATATATATATATATATATATATATATATATATATATATATATATATATATATATATTCTTTAAAAAAATGCAAATTTAAAAAAAAAAATTTTTATCTTAAATTTTAAACTTTTGATAAAGGTAAGAAAGTGTGTGTGTGTGTCTTTGTGTGTGTGTGTCTGTCTGTCTGTCCGTCTGTCCTTCCGTCCATTCGTTCATTTAGTAGTTTTAAAACTTAATTAGCGTGAAAATTGAATTTGTCTTATTATGTATATTAAATGGTAATTTTTAATCGGCTTTTGACCTATATATATATATATATATATATATATATATATATATATATATATATATATATATATATATATATATATATATATATATATATATATATATATATATATATATATATATATATATATATAAATGTTTGGGTTGTATTGTGTCTCTAGAACAAGCCTCAGTCTTCTAAGGATTCCTTAAACACCCTATGGATACCGAAAATTTTTAATAAGATAGGAAAATGTTGTCATGGAGAACAAATAAGAGTATTTCTGCTTTTGATATGACAATGTTCGACAGAGAAATATGAGGACTGTGATGGGTTATAACTCATTTGTAGCAAATAATTGAAAGAGATATGAACTTGTGTTTGCCTCTGTTTGTGTTTGAGAAAGAGAATGGGCGCTGTCATGGAGATCAGTGTTGAAGTTTGAAAAAGTGTAACTATTACTCCGACCATCTCAATTACTTCTAATACTGTTTACTGTTACTATAATAATGATTATTATTATAATACTTAAAAATAAACTCTGAGGAGGAAAAACATTAAGAGAGAGAGAGAGAATGAGTAAGTATTTGTTTGTTTGAAGTATATTTGTATTTATGAAGGAGAGAGGTAGGGACTTATATGCTGGAATAAAAATATTACTACTACTATGACTACCATGAAAATAATAATAATAATAATAGTAATTAAAAAAAATAATAATAGTAATTATAATAATAATAGTAATAATAATAATAATAATAATAATAATAATAATAATAATAATAATAATAAAAACCATGAAAAGCAATAAGCGAGAAATTAAAAGAAAGGACGCAAAGTCAAACTTTGTTTTAAGCCTGATGATCATCTCCGTGGAAAGGATACCTTTGGCCTAATGCGTAAATGTTGAACTGGTTCTTATTTAGGAATTAGGATATCTCAAAAACAAAGGGTAGTTGCAGTAACC
>SEYY01024728.1:25000-27500 GCA_009176605.1 Armadillidium nasatum | reverse complement strand
TTTTTATTATTATTATTATTATTACTGTTACTATTATTATTTTTATTATTATATTATTATTATTATTATTATTATTATTATTATTATTACTTTTAGAAATGTTATCAATATTCTTTTATTATTATTATTATTATTATTATTATTATTATTATTATTATTATTATTATTAGTGAAGACAGACGAAGATTCTAAGGAATTCCGCTGAACAGAAGTGACTGGAATAATGGATGCATCACATTTAAGTCAGTTTGGCTTTTTGGCTTTTTAATCGACACCCAAAATCATAACGAAGGTAAATCAACATTTGTTATAATAGGGTTTCTTAACCTAAGTAGAATAGGAGTAATCGACTCCCAAGAATATACTTTGATAGTGATCCAATTTAAAGGAGTTTAGACAGAGGGTTAAGAAGGTTAGAAAGTAAAAGGTTGATTTATTGGTCTTTTCATTTTAAGTTTTAGCTAATAAAGGAAGCTCTTTTAATACTAATTTGTTAGAATCATTTTGAAATTTTATATAAAATTAAAAATATCTGGCAAAGAATATATATCTTCAATCTATATGAGCAAAAACTTAATATCAGAAAGCAGATTCACATTAAAATCATCACAAATTGTGCATCCTAAACTAATATTTTAATTTTTTTTTCGGACAGCCCCTCCGTGAATAGGTCTTTGTCTGTGAGTGGTGGTGATGTGTTAAAAAAAAAAAAAAAAAAAAAAGCAAAATGTTAATTGGAAAATAGCTAATTTAAAAATGCACCAGACACTCTAACACAACAGCTTCATCACCAAAGATCCAATACTCTTTTTCAGTCACCTATTGAAGATCTAAATATCGGGTAACTAAAATTATTTCATTTTTAATTTGTGAATCTATAAGATTCTTTTGCCTTTACGCAACGTATATCTCGGAAGAAGTTTTCAAATAATAATCAAATAGTAAAGTGTAAACTTTCATACAAAATAACATAAAAAATAGAGAGAGTAAGAATCCACAATAACCTATCGAGATTGTCCCACTCAAATTAATGTAAATAATTTGTCTAATCAAACAAGCACCTAAATGTCCTAGTAAACATGCCATAGAAATGTCCTACTAAACATGAAATGAAAAACAATTGCTCCAAACGGTTTGTCAACACTATCATATAATATTAGTAAAAGGTAATATAAACTCTAACCACAAATGATAAAACTACAGCCTACAGTATAAGCTGATTATACTTTTTAGTCATTTGATTTGACTATTGTTAAAACTACTTGTAAGTAGTTTTAACAATTAGGGTTAGTCATTATATATTATATGATAACAGGGCATTATATATACTTATCTACTCCTTTTTTGAATGTTTCAAGAGAATTGTATTCAACTTCTTCTTTTGGGAAACCATTAAAAATTTAACTACTTTATTACTGAATGAGAATTTTCTTACATGAACTTGGCATTGCTTCTTTTTAAAATTCTTATTATGCTCCCTAGTTTCCCTTCTGTGGTTTACCTTAAAGTATTCATTGATTTCAGTATTATTAAAAGATATAAATATTTTGTAAACTTGTACCATATCATTTCTAAGAAATCACTCTTCAATCGACAACATTCCTAACTCTATCATAGTTCCGTCTGGAACTTTGAAATTTATATATAGAGATTTCAGTTAAGTCTCTTTCATAGTTTTTATGATAGTTTCTAATATGAAGCATATCAATCTAATCTAAATATAATCATCATGCTTCTATTGAAAGCTAGAAATCGCGATACAGTAAAAGTTCACACACCTTTTTAATTTAACATTTACTGACCGTAATAATTGAGGTGGTAAAGTGCAAAAATTTTGATATTACGGTTTCAAAGATTTGCTGATTTGCTCAAAACAGAATAAAGTTGTAAAATAAAGAAAGATAGGAAATTACTGTTACTGAGGAAGGAATCTGTAAAGTATAAATTAACCGTTTACCTGGAGCGCTCTAAGGGTTTCTGACATTAGTGAAGCAAATGTCGGATAATAAAATTAATAAATAGGATATTAGAGGTGTTTGTCTTACATTTTTTAAAGCATATATCTAAAACAGATGTCAGAATGATGAATGTATTTCCTTTGAATGTAGGTACATATTTATTAAGTAAAAAAAGAATATTAAGGAATAAAATTTAATCAACCAGTTTCAATGAGGAAAGTCAAAATAAAAGGGCTCAAGATAATGGCAGAAGGATTAAAAATATTAAGCAAGAATTGACTTTTCATAATAAGTAAGATAGATAGGAAGAATGTCAACAGTTGAACTTAAGCATAGAAATTCCAAATGATGATCGGAAAAAAAGCGATGAAGATTCTAAATGATCAAAGAAATAAAAATTTAGTTTAAATTAAATAATTTCAAAAAGAATTTATGTAAGACTTACATGGTAATGGTCAGAAAATTCAGAATAACTACCATTTTTAGGAAACTGTTGACAATTAAAGATATACTAAAACAGAAGAAAGGCGTTAGAATTATGG
>SEYY01024728.1:12500-20000 GCA_009176605.1 Armadillidium nasatum | reverse complement strand
CGTAAGAAAAACATTGTGGTTATTACTTTGAGTTATTTATTACCATTGGTCTAAATATCAGATATTTTCTATTATTATCTATTATCATTATTATTATTATTATTATTATTATTATTATTATTATTATTATTATTATTATCACTGTTACAGTTAATCAATTGATGTATTAGCAATAATAATAATATTACACAGTAATAATATTAAAAGCAGTAATATTAATTACATTATTACTGATAATAATATTAAGAAATAATAATATTAATATTAATGAATTAAAATATATAAATTAAATAATATTATATATTATATAATAAAATTTAATATAAAAAAAAATTCAAAATTCAAAATGCAAAAAAAAAATTATCAAATTTCATTTTCTTTCTTTTTAGAAAAATCTTGTAAGACTTTTTCTTCCTACATATTAATTTATTTAATGCTCAAAGAAGATTAAATTTAGCAAAGATGCCTCCTTCAATAATTACCGTCGTCTTCATATTTCATCTCTGAGTGTAAAATCTATTATCCGAAAGACCAAAAACTCTATTCTCCATTGATAGAATCTTTCTGCTATCTCTTCCTCATGCTCTTGCAAAAACAATGTCAAATCTCTACCATGCTTATTTTCATTCCATTCTTTTCTTATTCTTCTAACTACATTTCTGTAGTCTTACTTTCAAAGCTGAACTTTTCTGAATTTTGCTTCAAATTTAAATTAGTACCTACCTCTCCACCTCCCTCCAACTCATTTATGCCCAAGATTGTAAACTTTTCTACTTGCATATAAAGGATACTTCTCTTTCTGAACTAAACTCAAAGAATGAGAACATACCCTCTTGACGATATTCCTCCTGTAATTGTTCTAAATTCTCTAAGCTTGTCCCTCGAACTTTTACTCTATCCTGGTAAAGAAATTCGCCTTTGACTGTAGCTTGAATATTTTTATCCTTTTGGAATCGAGCAATCGTTCGATCTGTTTCACAAATGAGCAAATTCTCTCAATACTATAATTATTAGGGTTTTATTGCTTTAACTTTCGTACTTTTCAAAGTTTTTGAATCTATCCTCTTAAAAATATTCTACTTGATAATATTATTTCTCTAATATCTGACTGTTGGTTTTCTGTCATATGGAAATTTGATGAATCTTTTTCTATAGCACAACAAATGAAGAAAAATTCAGATAGAATATATCACAAAACTTCGACTTCAAAACATCTCACTTTCAGTATCGATCCTAATCTCTGTAACTTTCTTTTTGATTTCTTTTCTGGTCTCTCAATAGGAGCTGTTGTAAACGTCATGGATCTTTTAAATCAATCAATAGTGGTGTTCCTTAGGGTTCTCCCATCCCAAACTCTTTTCCTTCAAACATCTATTTAATTAATGATCTGTCTGCTACTTCAAAATCTATCCATTCCTATGATAACGGCTCTGACCTTATATTTTGAAAGGCGTTCCACGAATTTAAGAATAAATTATGCTAGGGGAAAAGATGGCCTTGGAGAAGTCTACCTTTGGTCTTTTCCGTATTTCTAACTGGGGCAGAGAAAAAATGATTATTTCAAATGCATAAAACAATTTTGTTCTTTTAATTTTCTAATAGACATAAATTTTAATACAACTTTACTATCCTCTATGAAACACAATCAAACATTCCTCTATTATTAGTATTTTGATGTTTCTTTTTCTCGTAAACTTTCTTGTTAGAATCACATTCTATCTCTCGCTAAACAGACTTCTGAAGGGTTAGGTACTCTGAAGTGAACTTAGAACAAATTAATTCATCACTCTCCTCATAGCATTGCTATTAGAACAGACATTAATCTTTTTAGCTCTCTCTTCGCATACATCCTCCACTGAGCTCTATCAATTAGTCTCGTCTTTACATACTTTCTTATTTGTACTCCGTTGGACTCTTATCTCTGACTTAAAAGTTTTGCTCATTCTTAAATGTATTCTTTAGGTCAGGTCACGAGAATACTTTCTTTCATTGTAAAATCTACTTTGATTTGTAACCATACACACCCAAAGTACTTAATCATATCGTCATTTAACATGAATATTGGAATAGTTTTTGTCTATCTCAGGTGAATTTATTTAGTCCTCTGACATTTTCTCATCAGATATATATATATATATATATATATATATATATATATATATATATATATATATATATATATATATATATATATATATATATATATATATATATATATATATATATATATATATATATATATATATATATATATATATATATATATATATATATATATATATATATATATATATATATATATATATATATATATATATATATATATATATATATATATATATATATATATATATATATATATAGGTGTTATTAAAAAAAATCTAGGCATGTCACTATAAACCTCTTTCACTTCATGTGGATCTTCTCATCTTTGCTACTAAGCTTTTTTTACAAAAATAAAATTATTATCAGTGTTGGTAGTCCCAAAAATCCATATACCTTTCACTAATGTGTATGAGATGGTCGAACAAGACGAAGTTAAATGGTATTTACCAAGAAATTTAAAATTATATTCTGAAGTTAAGGTAAGATTGTCAATTAATAAGAAATATATAATTAATACAAACATTTGTTTTTTAATTTTATTTTTAATTAATTTTTTAAAAAATTTTATTTTTTTTTAATTAAATTAATTATTATTTTATTTAATATTTAATTTATATATTATATATATATTTATATATATATATATATATATATATATATATATATATATATATATATATATATATATATATATATATATATATATATATATATATATATATATATATATATATATATATATATATATATATATATATATATATATATATATATATATTAGTGATGGCATCCGTATCCTAGGAGCATCCTCATCAAAATTAACATCCACATCCGCACTTTCGAAAATTCAATATCCGCATCCGCAAATGAGATAATCATAATATATATATCATATATATATATATATATATATATATATATATATATATATATATATATATATATATATATATATATATATATATATATATATATATATATATATATATATATATATATATATATATATATATATATATATATATATATATATATATATATATATATATATATATATATATATATATATATATATATATATATATATATATATATATATATATATATATATATTCATTTTTCACTGATCAGACTGCTCCGCGAAATTCTACTTTTGGCAAAATATATTCTAAATCAATTGGAGCTGTTTTACATGTTCTTACACCAGAAAACATTGAAAAAGTGAAAAAGGGAAAATTGACGATGTTCTACCCAGATATCCTGTATCCTAATATAATAAATTCTTTAATCGGCAATATATATATTTAATCGGCTATATATATATATATATATATATATATATATATATATATATATATATATATATATATATATATATATATATATATATATATATATATATATATATATATATATATATATATATATATATATATATATATATATATATATATATATATATATATATATATATATATATATATATATATATATATATATATATATATATATATATATATATATATATATATATATATATATATATATATATATATATATATATATATATATATATATATATATATATATATATATATATATATATATATATATATATATATATATATATATATATATATATATATATATATATATATATATATATATATATATATATATATATATATATATATATATATATATATATATATATATATATATATATATATATATATATATATATATATATATATATATATATATATATATATATATAATTTTAAAAAATCAAATTTGGAGTCTTCGAAACATTTCATAATACTTATAATTATCTTATAACTTTATTTAAATGAATCATCCTTACCCTACGCCCTTAAAATTAATTTCTTTTAGGATGACGCTTGTGTTTTCACTTTAATGAAGGAATCATTTTCGAATACTCCGCATTTTACACTGTATAGGAAGGGACTCAATTCTACAATTAAAAAAATGGTAGACAATGTGTAAGTGAATAAATTTTAACACACACACACACATATATATATATATATATATATATATATATATATATATATATATATATATATATATATATATATATATATATATATATATATATATATATATATATATATTTCCTCTGGTAGACAAAGGCAGGAGGCCTACCAATATCCACCAGAGTGGGGGAACAGTCGGATCTAGTCACTAACAGATAAAGTGACATAATACACGGCGTTTAAAAGTGTGCAAGTCAAAGAAAGTTGGGAAAACATATAAAGGAAGTGTATTCCAGTCTTTACTAGCAGAGTAAATGTAAGATTGAGCATAGCGGTTAAGTCTGGGGTCCGAGAGTTGGATAGAGAAAGGATGAGACTGTATAGAAAGTCGAGTCGCACGAGCTCTTCTCAAAGGAGGAGGTATCCAACGTGAAAGTTCAGAAGAGCAGTGTCCTTTGTAATAGCGATAGCATAGAGATAGTGACGCAACAATTCGACTGGCAGAAAAACATTGGAGAGAGTTAGTAAGAGAAGGAGAGGTGATGAGACGAAAAGCTCTAGACTCCACCTTCTTCAGAAGAGATCACGATAAAAAAAATCACCGAGAATATTGAGAACAAAAGAAGGTTTGAGTTGAGTGTTTTCGAATATGTCATTGCTGAGTGGAAGATTGTGTCGAGTAGAAAGATGTAGGAGTTGAATTTTTGAGGTATTGAAAACAACCATATTTTCTCTGCCCCAATTCGATATACAAGAAAGATCATAGGACAGATGATCCAAAGCCACCCTTCTTGAGTCCATCAACTGCTGTTGCGAGGAAGTCTTTCAAATTGAATGGAGTAATGAAGGGTGGAGTCATCGGCATAGGAGCGTATAGGAGACGAAATAATAGAGAGAAGGTCATTGATGAAAATTAGAAAAAGAGTTGGAGATAGGACAGATCCTTAAGGTACACCACTATTTATAGATTTATAGGAAGAAAGATGGCCGTCTACAACAACTGCTATAGAACAACCGGAAAGGAAATTAGAGAAAAGGTCACAGAGAGAAGGATAGGTTCCGAAACAGGGAAGTTTGGAAATCAAAGCTATATGTGACAGACTCTATCGAAGGCTTTCGATACGTCTAGCCCGACAGCAAAAGATTCACTGAAACCCCGTAGAGAGGAAGACAAAGAGTCAGAAAGTAGGGAAAGATTGAAAGTAGAAAATTCTTTACGAAAGCCATACTAGCGATCAGAGATAAAATTAGAAGAATTATGATGTTTCCAAATCTTCCTGTTAAGGATTGATTCGAAAAGTTTAGATATATATATATATATATATATATATATATATATATATATATATATATATATATATATATATATATATATATATATATATATATATATATATATATATATATATATATATATATATATATATATATATATATATATATATATGTGTGTGTGTGTGTGTGTGTGTGTGTTTTTTTTTTTTTTTTTTGTGTGTGTGTGTGTTCTGTGCTCGTTCCTTTAAAAATCTGATTAGTAAATAAATATAAAATTATCAAATATTTTTATTTAACTTTGTCAGTCAATAATACAATCAGTTCATTCAGTTTGCTTGCATATTTTCAATTTACGTTAACAAAGTAATGAATAAAATTTTGTCAAATGAATTCTTTTCTCATTATATATATATATATATATATATATATATATATATATATATATATATATATATATATATATATATATATATATATATATATATATATATATATATATATATATATATATATATATATATATATATATATATATATATATATATATATATATATATATATATATATATATATTATATACAGTGGCGGCTCGTGTAAACTTGGCAAGGAGGGGCTGCAAGTTTATATATATATATATATATATATATATATATATATATATATATATATATATATATATATATATATATATATATATATATATATATATATATATATATATATATATATGTGTGTGTGTGTGTGTGTGTGTGTGTGTGTGTGTGTGTGTAAATTTTACTATATATATATATATATATATATATATATATATATATATATATATATATATATATATATATATATATATATATATATATATATATATATATATATATATATATATATATATATATATAAAATTTCAAACGTACCTTACTTATTCTGGAAATATCGATATACTGGAAGCATCTATATATCAATGCAAATGTTTTGACATTCGTATTATTATTATTTAGCTTTCATTTCATTTAGGCCTATTATTATTATTATTATTATTATTATTATTATTATTATTATTATTATTATTATTATTATTATTATTATTCAGAAATAAGATTAGTTCTTGGAAAGCTTGCTGATATTATTATTTAAAAATAAGATTAGTTCTTTGAATTTTAGATGTCGAAAAGTTTTCAATTATTTTTTCATTGAAATCTGGTATTTTACACCATTTCGCTCTCTATTGAAAACATCGCTAATACATGGTACTACATTTAATAGTTTTTATTCTATTCAAAGTCGAGAAACATCTCTCTGCTTCAGACGTTGTCATCGGAGTTGTAATTGCTTTCATACAAATAATGTTTTAAAAGCATACTGTCATATTACACCAAATTATATAAATTTCACATTTTTTTACACTATTCTTACTCAATCGCTAAATTTATCTTCCTTCAAAATTGGAAAAATTTATCTCACAGAAACAGACTTGCCAAACGTACGTCTTTCAACATTAAAATACAATTATTACGTACGTATTAAAATTATTATAAGATTTTTTTCTATTCCCAATTATTCTTACTTAAAATTCTGCAAGGATTACACAAAATGTTAGCCTTTTTAATGTACTTTTAATAGTTTTTGTAATATTTAAGTATGTAGAAGTGCATCTGGCATAATGTATTATATATATATATATATATATATATATATATATATATATATATATATATATATATATATATATATATATATATATATATATATATATATATATATATATATATATATATCGAACAAGAAAAAAAAAAAAAACATAAAACTTGTAATTTTTCTTCCACAATTAAAAAAACAACCTCCCTCGAGATGAGACTTTAAACAACTGTCGTAAGTTGCTACATATTACCGTGGTTGCTATATCTGTCTTATTAGGGCTTGAAATTTTACAGCCCATTTTTTAAATAATGGCAATGTTTGAAAAATAATATCGTACCCAAAAATTTGAAGTTGCCAAATGCATTTACTTCTTATTTTCTTTAATGATTTATACTTTTTATGTATTAAGTTGTTAAAAAATGAATTTAAATCACTTTTCTCTGACAAAAATTTCATATTTATATCAACATCCTACGCCTGGTATTTT